>PVLA01005421.1:0-146301 GCA_004027455.1 Hydrochoerus hydrochaeris | reverse complement strand
CATTGGAGGAGACGACCATAGGGAGGTCTAGAGTTGGGTGGCAGATGGCGCTTCCTAATATGGGCAGCAGATGCTCAGGAAAGGTACATTTTGTAAATTCCTTAGTCATGAGAGGGGGCTGTTTTTTTTTTTTTCCTCGCAACCCAGATTTCTAGTCAGCTCTATCCTTGTCCTTATCTAACTTAGGCAGCTTTAAACTGTAACAGCTCAATTCCTGGAATATTGGGAGGAGATGAGCAACATAGACCATGCAGTTTTAACAAGAGAAAATTCCTCTTACACTCTGAGCTATTGTTATGCCAAAGTTGACGAAGGTGTGCCAGCATCCACCTTAAACTTGATGAGTATACTGTTTTCCATTCATTCTGATGGGGAAGGAGGAAGCCAAACTTGTAGGAGAGAGCAGGCCTCAATTCTACCACAGGCTCTTTCAGGACACTGAATATGCTTCTCCTATGAAACCCTCCAAGGGAAACTCACAGGAAAGCAAGGAAAGGATATTTTGCCCCATGTGGGTTTCATCACCATACATATGCAAAATGCCTTTCACCATAGGAACTTGAGAAATGCAATGTGTCCCTCAAGAGCTTTAACAGAGGAACTCCTGTCAAAGTGCTCAGTGAGCTTTCAGTCTCTGACTGAACATATACTCAAGGGATCCAAGCTGTGTAGCTTTATACTCTGACAGAGTACATGACACATCTCCTGCCATTCACTCCATTTGGGAATTCTCAATCAGTACATTTGTAGACTCCATGCCTCTGTTTCTAGAACAGGACCATTGCCAACATGGACTTCCACTTCTCCCTGTGAGTTCTGAGTACTGTAACACACTGCCACTTGTTTCTTTCACAAAGGCTGCCTTAGGCCTCTATGCACAAACTGCCTTTCAAAGGAAAAAACCCAGGAGAAAACAAAGCTCTGCTTCTCCATTCACCCAAGTTTACAGACCTCAGTGAACAGACATGTTTATTTGTCTGAGATATTTTTCCAAAGTTGACCAAGGTGTGCCAGCATCCACTATAAACTCAGCAACAGGTACATTGGCTTCCATTCATTCTTATGAGGAAGCAGGAAGCCCAGCTTCTAGGAGAGAGCAGGCTTCCTTTCCTACTGCAGGCCATTTCAGGACACTGAGTTATACTTCTCTTATGAAGCCTTCTTAAGGAAAATCACCAGAAAGTTAGGAAAGGTTTTTTTTTTTTTTTTTTGCCCCATCCAGATTCCATCAGCTTACACACGCAAACTGCCTTTCAACTTAGCAAACTGAGAAAGAGAATCTGGACTTCCAGGGCCTTTACAGAGAAACTCCTGAAGAGCTCAGTCAGCTTTTGGTTTTGGCTCTGAACATACATCTGTGTGGTCCAAGCTGTGGAGCTTTTCACTCCGACAAGGTACAGTGATACATCTTCTGCCTTTCAGTGTGATAAGGAATTCTCAATCAGTACTTCTTGTAAACTCTGTGCCAGTGTCCCTAGAGCAGGATCATAGTTGACCTGGAGTTTCACTTCTCCATGGGAGTTCTGAGTACTTAAACACACTGCAACTTATTTCTGTCACAAAGGCCCCCTTAGGTCTCTCTATGCACAAACTGCCTTTCAAAGGAAACAAGCCAGCAGAAATGAAACATCTGCCTTTTCATTTGGCTCCACAAGCACACAGTCCTCACTGCACAGATATGTTTAGTTCTCTGAGTTACTCTTCTGCCAAAGTTGACCAAGGTGTGCCAGCTTCCACTATAAACTCTGCAACAGGTTCATTGGCTTCCATTCATTCTGATAGGGAAAGAGGAAGACCAGCTTTTAGGAGACAGCAGACCTCCATTCTTACTGCAGACTCTTTCAGGACACTGAGTTATGCTTCTCCTATGAAGCCTTCTGAGGGAAACTCACATGAAAGGAAGGAAAGGTATTTTGCCCCATGTGTTTTCCATCACAAAACACATGCAAATTACCTTTCAACATAGCACAGTGAGAAGCACAATCTGTGCCTCAGGGACCTTTACAGAGGAACTCCTGCAAAAGTGCTCAGTTAGCTTTCAGTTTCTCTCTGAACCTATATCCAAAATGTCCAAGCTGTGGAGCTTTTCACTCAAATGCATCAGGGTACACTGACACATTTGTTGCCATGCACTCCTATGGGTAATTCTCAATCACTGCTTCATGTAGACTCCATACCTCTGCCTCTGGAGCAGGATCATTGTGGACCTGGATTTCCACTTCTCTCCAGACATTCTGGGTACTAAAACGTATTTGTTTGACAAAGGCTGGCATAGGCCTCTATGTGCACACTGCTTTTCAAAGGAAACAACCTGGGAGAAAACAAACCTTTGCCTCTACATTCACTCCACAAGCACACTGTCTAAGGTGCACAGATATGTTTAGGTCTCTGAGCTACTCTTCTGCCAAAGGTGACTAAGTTGTGCCAGCATCCACTATAAACTGGGCAACATGTACTTTTGGCTTCCATTAATTATTATGGGTAAGGAGGAAGCCCAGCTTCTAGGAGACAGCAGGCCTCCATTTCTACCACAAACTCTCTCAGGACACTGAGTTATGCTTCTCCTATGAAGTCTTCTGAGGGAAACTCACAAGAAGTACAGGGGATTTTTCCCTAGGCAGGTTCCATCACCATACACATGCAAACTGCCTTTCAACATAGAAAAGTGAGAAACACAATGTGTGCTTCTGAGGCCTGAGGGACTCCTGCCAAAGTGCTCAGTTAGGTTTCAGTCTCTCCTCTGAACCTATGCTGAAGGGGTACAGCTTTGGAGCTGTTCACTGTGAGAGGGTACTATGATACATCTCCTGCCATTCACTCCTATGGGGAGTTCTCAATTAGTACTTCTTGTAGACTCCACGAATCTGTCCCTAGAGCAGGATCATTATGGACCTGGAGTTCCACTTCTCCCTGGGAGTTCTGAGTACTGAAACACACCAAAACTTGTGTCTTTCACATGGTTCACAAAGGTCACCTAAGGCCTCTATGTGCAAAATGCCTTTCAAAGGAAAAAACCAAGGAGAAATGAAACCTCTGCCTGTCCATTGACTCCTCAAGCACACAGACCTCAGTGCAGAGATGTGTTTAGTTCTTGAGTTACTCTTCTGCGAAAAGTGACTAAGGTTTGCCAACATCCACTATAGACTAGGCAATGGGTACACTGGCTTGCATTCATTATGGGGAAGGAGGAAGCCCAGCATCAGGAGACAATTGGCCTTCATTCCTACCTCAGGCTGTTTCAGGACAGTGAGTTACGCTTCTGATATAAAGCCTTCCAAAGGAAACTCACAAGAAAGGAGAGGCACATTTGCCCGAGCAGGTTCCATCACCATACACATGCAAACTGCCTTTCACTATAGCAAACTGAAAAACACAGTGACTGTGGGGCCTTTACAGAGCAGCTCCCGGTAAAGTGCTCAGTTAGCTCTCAGTCTCTGCACTGAACTTATAACAAAGGAATCCAAGCTCTGGGGACTTATGCTCTTAAGAGTTTACACTCATAAATATCTTGGCATTCACTTCTCAGGGCAATCTGAAGCTGCACTCAAGGGAGATTCCACACCTCTGCCCCTAGAACACAAGTATTATGGATGTGGAGTTGCACTTCTCCATGGGACTTCTGAGTGTAGAAACACACTGAAACTTGTCTTACTGCCAAAGGCAGCCTTAGGCCTCTAGAGGCAAATTGAATTTCCCAGGGAAAAAGTTGGGAGAAAACAAACCTCGGGCTCTCTATTCGCTACTCAAACACACAGGTCTCAGTGCACAAATGTTTAGTTCTCTGGGCTCCTCTTTCACCAAAGATGAGCAAGGTTTTCCAGCACCCACTATGAACTGGGCAATGGCTTCCATTCTTTCATTCTATGGAGAATGAGGAAACCCAGGTTCTAGGAGAGAGCAGGCCTCTTACAGTCGGTAACGCTTCTCTTTGAAATCTTCGGGTTAATCACAAGACCTGTGAAGGCATTTTGCCCAAAGCAGGTTCCAACCCCAACATGATCCAACTGCCTTTCACAATAGCACACAGAAAAACAGAGTGTGTTCCTCTGGGGCCTTTACAGATCAGCTCCAATTAAAGTGCTCACTGAGGCTTCAGTCTCTACACTGAACTTATACCAAAGGAATGCAAGCTCTGGGAAATCATACTCTTGAAGAATTTACACTCATAATTGTCTTGGCATTGGCTTCCATTCATGCTTTCAATGGAGAATGGAGAAACAGCTTCTCAGAAAGAGCAGTCCTCCATTCCTACTGCAGGCTCTTTCAGCACAGTCAGTTACCCTTCCCTTTGAAATCTGTGGGGGAAATCACAAGAACTGTTAATGCATTTTGGCCAAAGTGGGAACCTCCAGCATGCTCAAACTGCCTTTCACAATAGCAATCTGAAGAACACCATGTGTGCTCCCGGACTCTTTACACAGCAGCTCCCACTAAAGTGCTCAGTGAGTTTTCAGTCTCTGCACTGAACTTATACCAAAAGGAATGCCAGCTCTGGGAAATCATACTCTGAAGAAATCATAATTGTTTTGGCATTGGCTTACATTCATTCTTTCATGGAGAAAGGAGAAACTCAGGTTCCCAGCCTCCATTCCTTCTTCAGGCTATTTCAGCACATTGAGTTATGCTTCTCTTTGAAATATTGTGTGGGTAAATCACAAGACCTGTAAAGGCATTTTGCCCAGTGCTGGTTCCATCCCCCAGCATGTTAAAGCAACCTTTCACAATAGCAACCTGCCAATGTGTTTTTCAGGGGGCTGTAGAGAGCAGCTCCCACTAAAAAGCTCAGTGAGCTTTCAGTTTCTGCAATGGGTTTATACCAAGGGAATGCAAGCTCTGGGAAATCATACCCTGAAGAATTTACAGTCATAAATGTCCTGGCATTGGTTTCCATCATTCCTTCTAATGGGAATGAGGAAATTCAGGTTCTCAGAGATAGCAGGCCTCCATTCCTGGTTCTTCCAGAACAGTCAGGTATGCTTTTCTTTGATATCTGTGGAGAAATCACAAGAACTGTAAAGGCATTTTGCTCAAAGCATGTTCCATCCCCCAGAGTATTTAAAATGACTTTCACAATGGAAACCTGAAAAACACACTGTGTGCCCTAGGGCCTTTACACAGCAGCTCACATTGAAGTACTCAGTGAGCTTTCGGTCTCTGCACTGAACTTATACCAAAGGAATGTGAGCTTTTGGAAATCATACTCTTAAGAATTTACACTCATGACTGTCTTGGCATTGGTTTCCATACATTCTTTCTATGGTGAATGAGATAACAGATTCTTGGAGAGAGCAGGGCTCCATTCCTTCTGCAGGCTCTATCAGCATAGTCAGTTAAGCTTGTCTTGAACTTTTCTGTGGGGAAATCACAAGAACTGTAAAGGCATTTCACCCAGGGCTGGTTCCATCCCCCAGCATGTTCAAACTGCCTTTCACAATAGCAACCTGAAAATCACAATGTGTGCCTCTGGGGCCTTTACTGAGCAGCTCCCAATAAAGTGTTCAGTGAGTTTTTAGTCTCTGCACTGAACTCATACCAAAGGAATGAAAGCTCTGTGTTAATCATACTGTGAAGAGTTTACAGTCATAAGTTTCTTAGTATTGATTTCTGTTAATTCTTTCTATGGGGAATGAGTAAACCCAGGTTCTCAGAGAGAGCAGGCCTCCATTCCTAATGCAGACTTCTTCAGCACAGTCAGTTATGCTTCTCATTAAAATCTTCTGCGTGGAAATCACAAGAAGTGTAAAGGCTTTTTGCCCAGCCAGTTCCATCCCCCAGCATGTTCAGACTGCCTTTCACAATAGCAACCTGAGAAACAGAATTGTGCCCTGGGGCCTGTACAGAGCAGCTCCTGCTAAAGTGCTGAGTTTTCAGTCTCTGCATTGCACTTATGTGAAAAGAATGCAAACCCTGGGTGATCAAACTCTGAAGAATTTACATGTGTAAGTGTCTAGGTATTGGGTTCCATTCTTTCTATCTGTGAGGAATCAGGAAACCCAAGTTCTCGGAGAGAGCAGGCCTCCATTTCTACTGCAGGCTCTTTCAGCACACTTGAGTTAGCTTCTCTTTGAAGTGTTCTGTTGTAAATCACAAGAGCTGTAAAGGCATTTCCCCCAAAGTGGGTTCCATCCTCCATTGTGTTCAAACTGCCTTTCACAATAGCAACCTGAAAAACACAATATATGTCCCCATGGCCTTAGAGAACAGCTCCCACTAAAGTGCTCAGTGATTTTTTAGTATCTGCACTGAACTTGTACCAAAGTAATGCAAGGTCTGGGAAATCATATTCTGAGGAATTTACACTCATAAGTGTCTTGGCATTGGCTTCCATTCATTCTTTCTATGGGGAATGAAGAATCCCAGGTTCTCAAAGAGAACAGGGCTCCTTTCCTCCTGCAGGCTCTTTCAGTACATTTAGTTATGCTTCTCTTTCAAATGTTCTGTGGGTAAATCATGAGAGCTGTAAAGGTATTTTGCCCAAAGAGGGTTCCATCCCCCAGTGTGTTCAAACGGCCTTTTACAATAGCAACCTGAAAAATACAATTTGTGCCCCACAGCCTATATAGAGCGGCTCCCACTAAAGTGCTAGGTGAATTTTTCTTTATTTCTACAGGGAATGAGGAAATTCCAGTTCTCAGAAAGAGCAGGCCTCCATTCCTACTGCAGGGTAAGTCACTGCATTCAGTTATGCTTCTCTTTGAAGTGTTTTATGGGTAAATCACAAGAGGTATAAAGGGATTTCACCCAAAGTGAGTTCCATCCCCCAGCGTGTTCAAACTGCCTTTCAAAACAGCAACCTAAAAAACACAATGTGTGCCCCAGGGCCTTTATGAGTGGCTCCCACTAAAGTGCTCAGTGAGTTTTCAGTCTCTTCATTGAACTTACACCAAAGGAATGTAAGCTCTCATTAATCATACTGTGAAGAATTTACAATCATAAATGTCTTGGCATTGGCTTCCATTCATTCTTTGTATGGGAATGAAGAAACCTAGTTTCTCAGAGACAGCAGGTCTCCATTTGAACTGCACGCTTTCAGCCACAGTCAGTTATGCCTCTCACTGAAATCTTCTGCGGGAAAATTACAAGAACTGTAAAGGCATTTCCCTAAAGGGGGTTCCATCTCCTGTGTGAAATTGCCTTTATTAATAGCAACCCTAAAATCACATTTTGTGCAATGGGGGCAGTACAGAGCAGGTCCCACTGAAGTGCTCCATGAGTTTTCATTCTCTGCACTAAACTTATACCAAAGGAATGCAAGCTCTGGGAAATTATAATCTGAAGAATTTACACTGATAATTGTCTTGGCATTGGTTTTAATGCATTGTTTCTATGAGGAATGAGGAACATCAGGTTCTTGGAGAGAATAGGACACCATTGCTACTGTCAGCTCTTTCAGCACAGCAAGTTCTGCTTCTCTTTGAAATCACCTGTTGGGAAATCACAAGAACTCTAAAGGCATTTTGCCGAAAGTGGTTTCTATCTCCTATTGTGTTGAAATTGCCTTTCACAATAGCAAGCTGAAAAACACAATGTATGCCATGGGGCCTGTACAGAGCAGCTCCCAATAAAGTGCTCACTGAGTGTTCAAACTCTTCCCTGAAATTATAACAAAGGAATACAAGCTCTGGGAAATCATACTCTGAACAATTTACCCTCATCAGTGCCTTGGCTTTCACTTTCATTCTTTCTGTGGGGAATGAGTAAACACAGGTTTTAGGAGAGAGAAGAACTCAATTCCTTCTGCATGCTCTTTCAGCACAGTGAGTTACACTTCTGTTTGAAATCTTCTGAGGGAAAATCACAAGAAATATAAAGGCATTTGGTCCAAGGAGGGTTTTGTCATAAAAGCATGTTTAAATTGACTGTCAAAACAGCAACCTGAAAAAAAACATAATATATGCCCCTGGGGCCTTTACAGAGGAGCTCCTCCTAAAGTGCTCCATTAGGTTTCACACTCTGCATTGAACTTATACCAAAGGAATCCAATCACTGGAGATTCATAGCGCTAAGAGTTTACACACATAAGTGTCTTGGCATTGGCTTTCATTATGGTGAATGAGTAAATTTGGCTTTTAAGACAGAGCAGAACTCAATTCCTTCTCATTCAGCACAGTGAGTTATGCTTCTGTTTAAAATCTTCTGAGGGTAAATCCCAAGAACTATAAAAGCATTTCCCCCAAAGTGGGTTTTTCCCCAAAGCATGTTCAAACAGCCTTTCAGCACTGCAACCTGAAAATACACAATGTGTGACACTGGGGCCTTTACAGAGCAGCTTTTCTTTTTTTATTTAAAAAGAAAAAAGAAAACAGAAAAAAGGGCAGCAACAATACAGAATTCCAAAGGAAAAACAAGGGAAAAAAAGCCCTAAGAAATCACTATTTGATAAACTACATATTGTCATCTTGGATATAGTTGTTCACAAAATTAAAGGATACATAGTAGGCATTCAAACAGTGACACTGGTGCTAACAGTTCCGCTCAACAATCCAACAAAGATTCAGCAATATGGTCATCTATTTTACGCACTCAAATATACATGCAGTTATATCCCTTAAAGCACTTTCTTTTCCTCTTTGTTACAATAGCAATTATACATTTGGGGTTTTGTTACTCTTATAGTTCTTACTACTTTTTACACTAGAGATACAATGTGGTATTTATTTTTTTTACTAAAAGAATAAAACAAAAGAGGACAGATCTAAGCAGATCAGAACAGAACAATATAAGCAACACAGCACTTCACAACAAGAGAATTTGATATCAACAGTAGCTATGATAATGTCTCTTTCTTTGAAAAATGCTCTTCTTGACTTCATTGTTTGTGTTGAGAGGTCTGCTGTGATTCTGATAGGTTTTTCTTTATAGGTGATCTGTCTTTTCTCTCTTACAGCTTTTAATATTCTGTTCTTATGTTGGATTTCTGGGATGGTGATTATTATATGTCTGCGTGTTGTTTTATTTTGGTTATGGCTATTTGGAGTTCTATATGCTTCACTAATCTGTTTATCAGTTTCCATACTCATATTTGGAAAGTTTTCAGCTATTACTTCTGTAAATAGCCTCTTGATATAATTTGTGTTGTCCCCTTCTTTTTCATTTATCCTATTAATCTTATGTTGTTTTTCTTTGCATCATCTTGCAGCTGTTGAATTGTTATTTCCTGATTTCTTGTTATTTTTAGAAGATCTTTCCTTTCTTGTTCACTAGCTGCAATCTTATCTTTGAAGCCTGAGATTCTATCTTCACTTTTGTTGAGGTGTTTTTTGCAACTTTCAGTAGAATTTTTGATTTCCTGTATATCTCTTTGAATCTGCTTAATGTATTCTGTTTGTTTCTTAAACTGTTCATTCAGGGATTCTATCATTTTGCTTTGTTCCTCTAATTGTTTAGCCGTGTCATTGTTGGATGCATTCAGTATTTCTTTCACTACTTTTATCAGTTCTTCTTTTACCTGGGAGATTATTTCTGATTTGAGTTCCCTATTAGCTTCCTGTACTTGCTTCTTTATTTCACTTGGTATCATTTCAGGCATTTCAGGTATACAGCTAGTATTTTCTTCTATGTACATGGCTCCTAGGCTTTCTTGGGATGAGTTGGAGGTTTGAGATTGCATTTTGGTCTTTCATTTTGTCATTTTCCTATATTTCTGTGTTTCCAGCAATGTTCCAAAGCTTTCCTTGAATGTGCTGGAAATCACCTCCTGTGCTCTCTGCTACTGGGACTCACATGGCTTTGGCTCTCCTTGTGTGGTGGGCCTGGCTCCCCTGGTTGAATGAAGGTCACTGGCCATGGTCTACTCAAGCCCGTGGAACCTCTGGAGCTGGGCAGGCACCTGGTCTTTTCTTTTGTAATTTTCCTCTATTTCCATGTGTTGAGCAATGTTCCAAAACTTTTCCTGGGCATGTTGGAAATCACCTCCTGCGCCCTCAGCTCCCAGGAAGACTTGCATTGGCTTTCCTGGTTGAATGAAGGTCACTGGACATGGTCCACTCAAGCCTGGGAAACCTCTCCAGGTTAGTCCAGTGTCACAGGGGGCTTGGAAGCCATGCAAGCACCAGGAGTGATGTCCCAAACTCTCCCGGGCCACCTCTGGTGAGCTGGAACTCCTCTTGCCGCCACAAGGTCCTAACTCAACTCTGGCCACCGTCCTTGTGCCCAGTTGAATAAAAGTCAATGGATGTGATCCACTCAAGCCTGTGAAACCTCTCTAGGCTAGTTCAGCGTCCTAGGGGGCTGGGCAGGCACCCAAACTCTCCTGGACCTGGGCCAGTGAGCTGGAACTCACCTCACCGCTGCTTGTGCCTAACTCCCCTCAGCATACTCTTTCAGAACACTGCATTAGGCTTCTACTTCAAGTATGCATAGTGTAATTCACAAGAAGAATAAAGGCATTTCATCCTAAGTAGATTTTTTTGCCCAAAGTGTGTTCCATGTATGTTTCACTACTGCAAGCTGAAACAACACAGTCTCCATGTGCCCCCATGGCATTTACAGGGTATCTCCTCATAAAGTGCTTTGTTATGCTTCACTCTCTGCATTAGTCTTATATCAAACTAATCCAGGCACTGGGAATTCATACTGTTCAGTGTTAACAGACATAAGTGTGTTGGCATTGGGTGACATTCATTGTTTCTATGATGAATGAGTAAACCCTGTTTTTAATAGAGAGCAGAACTCAATTCCTACTGCATACTCTTTCAGAACATTGCATTGTGCTTCTATTTCAAGTCTTCCTAGGGTAATTCACAAGAAGTATAAAGGATTTCATCTGAAATGGGTTTTTGCTAAGAGCATTTAACAACTGCAAGCTGAAAAAACAGTTTGTGACCCTGTGGTTTTCACAGGGCATCTCCTCATAAAGTGCTCTATTATGCTTCACTCTCTGCATTGATCTTATATCAAAGTAATCCAAGCTCTGGGGAATTCATACACTTAAGAGTTAACAGACATAATTGTGTTGGCTTTAGCTTCCACTCATTGTTTCTATGATGATTGGGTAAACCCCATTTTTAGGAGAGAGTAGCACTCAATTCCTACTGAGTGCTCTTTCAGAACACTGTGTTACACTTCTATTGCAAGTCTGCATAGTGCAATTCACAAGAAGTATAAAGGCATTTGTTCCAAAGCAGGATTTTTGCCACAAGAGTGTTCCAAGTGTGTTTCACAACTACAAGCTGAAAACAAACAGTCTGTGCCCCCATGGCATTTACAGGGTATCTCCTAATAAAGTGCTCACTTATGCTTCACTCTGCATTAATCTTTTTAAAAATTTATTTAAAGAGAAACAAAAGCATGTAAAGGGTAGAGGTAATACAGAATTCCAAAAAAAAGATAATAAGAAATCACTAGTTAAGAAATTAAATATTGTCTTCTTAGAATTAGTTGTTCAAGTTACAAAATTAAAGCATACAAAGTAGATAGTCAAACAGTGAGAGTGTAGACAGCTATACATGCATGAATCTCTGCATGTATTTCTATCTGTATTAGAGGGAAAAACAAAAATTAGCAAGAAAAAAGAAAACAAATTCCTATAAAAACATGAACCCAAAAAGTCATATAAAACCACAGTACAAGGTGATCTACAATGATTACTGTGTTGTTTCTTATTATCTCTAATAGATTGTCTGTATCATCAGGCATAATTGAATATAGCAGT
Source organism: Hydrochoerus hydrochaeris (assembly GCA_004027455.1). NCBI lineage: Eukaryota > Metazoa > Chordata > Mammalia > Rodentia > Hydrochaeridae > Hydrochoerus > Hydrochoerus hydrochaeris. Next base: position 134,648 of record PVLA01005421.1, on the reverse strand, counting down.
ATGATTGAGTATAGCAGTAAATAACAATATTAGTAGAAATAAAATATTATAGACAGTGTAAAACTTCAAAGGCAGGTAATAAACTATAGTGGATATTCTAGTGGATCTTGTCATCTTAAGTGCAGTTGCCTATACTCTCAGACTTGATATTATCAATCATAACAGCTTTGAATAAAATCTATCAATACAAAATAGCGATCCAACAAACCAGATTCAATTACGATCAGTCATGGTAAAGCAGTGTAGGTTTTACAGAGCTTTAGATTAAGCTAATAGGAAATTAAGGATGATTACCATACTATTCCTGTTATTTTTGGGATTGCTGTCTGTGCCCTCAAATCTAGTACAGGTAGAATGACTGGAACAGAATATAATACTTCTAAGCAGAGTAGTGTGAGTATTGTGGGTTTTAATTCCTGGTGCACTATTTACAATATAGTGTATCAAGGTCATCTATGTTAGAGTTTCTAGTTATCCTTCTCTGCCTCATTTCTGCTATGCTATTTTTCTGCCTTTTTTGTCTACTTTCTCCTTCATTCTACTGCCTGTCTCACTCATTAAGGCCTTTCTGCCACTGTTCCTAAAATCCTGGTATTTTTTTTCTCTCTCTCTAGAATGTCCTTCAGTATTCTCTGTAGGGTTGGATTGGTGGTCACAAACTTGCCCAGTTCCTCTTTGTCATGGAAGCATCTTGTTTCTCCATTAATTTCTAGTGACAGTTTTGCAGGGTACATCAATCTAGGCTGGAGGTTATTTTCTTTCAGGGCTTGGAACATTTTGCCCCAACCTCTTCTTGATCTGATGGTCTGTGCTGAGAAGTCAGCCATGAATCTGATGGGCTTACCTTTATAGGTAATCAGTTTCTTTTCTCTGACAGCTTTTAATATTCTGTTTTTATATTGAATTTCTGGCATCTTGATTATTATATATCTGGGTGTAGATCTGTTTTGGTTGTAGTTGGCTGGAGTTCTGTATGCCTCACACAACCGAATGTCGTTTTCCTTTCCCATGCTTGGGAAGTTTTCCTTAATTATTTCCTCCTTTGTAATTCACCTGTATGTATTCCTGCTTCTTCATTCATGTTTCTTATTCTTAAATTTTAGATTCTCTTGTCATCTAGTCTTTGTATTGTTACTGCCTGTTTCCTTATTTTTAAGAGATCTTTCCTTTCATGATCACACACTGCAAACTTGTCTTTAAGTTTTGATAGTCTATCCTTAGTTTCTTTTAAGGCATTTTGCCAGCATTCAATGGAGTTTTTAATTTCCTGGTAGTCTGTTTGAATCTGCTTCATGTATTCTATATTTTCTTTATATTCTTTATTGAATGTTTCTCCTGCCTCTCTCCTGTCATGGTCCTGGCTTCCTCCACATGGGTTACAGTGCAGGTCCCAGCCCCCTTCCCTGTTGGCCACATTTCCTCTGAAGCACGCTGGTGAGGGAACTCCACCCTGTCCTGCCTGCTCTTGTCACTGAGGTGTAAGCAGTGGCTGCGTATGCCTGTCCCTCCCCACTGGGCCAGCCAAACTTCAGGTGCCTTTACCCAGTTAGTGCATGCTAGGTGCAGGGAATTGATTTGGGACAGCTCACTGTGTCCCAGCTGGAGGCATGGCCCAGTTCAAGCAAATTCCACAAATCTGCTCTGGGGAGGGAGCAACCAAGTGAAGTTACTGTTGCTCCCAGTTCAGGCTCCTTCTGCCTGATTCCAACATGTTGCCCATTTGGTCACACCCTTCCTGTGTGTGAGGGGTCTCATTCCCAGCACTGACCAGGGATTAATGAAGATCCCTTTACCAGCTTCTCTCTCTGTTGGGCTCACCAACCCCCAACTTCAGCACTACTGTGCTTCCTGTGAGTGGCAGCATGAATGAGTTTGGGCAGCTCTGCCTGCCAGCACAGGTTCAAACTAGTGCAAACTTGGTGGGTCACCACAAAAATGCTGTGTCCCATAATTTTTAGTTGTTTCAGTTGTAGTCCCAAAGTATTTGATGAGCTTTTTTACATTTTAATTTCTTCCTGTGTCAAGAGGATCCATCTCCCTCTGTCTGGGTCTCTCCATGGTGTTTTATTCTGGCAAATGAGTTGTTTCTCTCAGGAGGTTTGAATTTTGTTGCTCACTGGTCAGCCATCTTGTCCTATGTCACCTGCATTAATCTTATATCAAAGCAATCCAAGCACTGGGAATTCATAGTATTCAGTGCTAACAGATACAAGCATGTTGGCATTTGCTTCCATTCATTGTTTCTATGATGAATGAGTAAACCTCACTTTTAGGAGAGAGCAGAACTCAATTCCTACTGCATGCTCTTTCAAAACACTGTGTTACATTTCTATTGCAAGTCTGTGTATTGTAATTCACAGGAAGTATAAAGGCATTTCGTCTGAAGAGAATTTTTTGCTCAAAGTGTGTTCCAAGTGAATTTCAAAAAAGCAAGCTGAAAAAACAGTCTGTGCCCCCATGGCATTTACAGGGTGTCTCATAAAGTGCTCCATTATGCTTCACTCTCTGCATTGATCTTATATCAAAGCAATCCAAGCTCTGAGAATTTATACTCTTAATAGTTACCAGACATAGGTATGTTGGCCTTGATTTCATTCATTGTTTCTATGATGAATGACTAAACTCCGTTTTTAGGAGAGAGCAGAACTCAATACTGCATGGTCTTTCAGAACACTGTGTTACACTTCTATTGCAAGTCTGCATATTCTAATTGATGAGAAGTATAAAGGCATTTCATTCCAAGCAGTTTTTTTTGCCCAAAATGTGTTCCAAGTGAGTTTCACATCTGCAAGCTGAAAACACATGGTCTGTGCCCCCATGGAATTTATAGGGTATCTCCTCATGAAGTACTTAATTAGGCTTTACTCTCTGCATTGATCTATACCAAAGTAGTCCAAGCTATGGGAATTCATACTCTTAAGAGTTAACAAACACAAGTGTGTTGGGATTGGTTTCTATTCATTATTTCTATGATGAATGACTAAACCCCATTTTTAGGAGAGAGCAGAACTCAATTCCTACTACATGCTCTTTCAGAACACTGCATTACACTTCTATTAAAAGCCTGCATAGTGTAATTCATAAGAAGTATAAAGGCATTTCATCCCAAGCAGGTTTTTTGCCCAAAGTGTGTTCCAAGTGGGTTTCACATCTACAAGCTGAAAAAACATGGTCTGTGCCCTGGAGGCATTTACAAGGTATCTGCTCATAAAGTGATCCCTTATGTTTCACTCTCTTCATTGACTTTATACCAAACTGATCCAAGGTCTGGGAATTCATATTCTTAGGAATTAAGTGTGTTGGCATTGGTTTCCATTCATTGTTACTATCATGAATGAGTAAACTCCTCTTTTAGGAGAGAGAAGAACTCAGTTCCTACTGCATGCTCTTTCAGAACACTGCATTATGCTACTATTTCAAGCATGTGTAGTGTAATTCACAAGAAGTATAAAGGCATTTCATCCAAAGTGGGTTTTTTGTCCACATAGTGTTGCAAGTGTGTTTCACAACTTCAAGGTGAAAAAACACATTCTGTGGCATTTACAAGGTATCTCCTCATAAAGTGCTCCATTATGCTTCACTCTCTGCATTACTTTTACACCAAAGTAATCCAACCTCTGGGAATTCATTCTATTCAGTTTTTACAGACATAATTGTGTTGGCATTGGTTTCCATTCATTGTTTCTGTGATGAATGAGTAAACCATGTTTTTAGGTGAGAGTAAAAATCAATCCCTACTTCATGCTCTTTCAGAACACCATGTTACAATTCTATTTCAATTATGTGTAGTGTAATTCACAAGAAATTTAAAGGCATTTTGTCCAAAGTAGGTTTTTGGTATTGGCTTCCATTCATTGTTTCTATGATGAATGAGTAAACCCCATTTTTAGGAGAGAGCAGAACTCAATTGATACTGCATGCTCTTATATAGCACTGTGTCACACTTCTGTTTCAAGGCTGCACAGTATAATTCTCAAGGAGTATAAAGGCATTTCATCCAAAGAAAGTTTTTGACAATGGCTTCCATTCATTGTTTCTATGATGAATGATTAAACCCCCTTTTTAAGAGAGAGCAGAACTCAATTATTACTGCATACTCTCACAGAGCACTGCATTACACTTCTGTTTCAAGTGTGGTAGTGTAATTCAAAAGAAGTATAAGGGTGTTTCTTCCCAAAAGTGTTTTTCACTTTGGGTTACATTCACTCTTTCTATGATGAATGAGTAAACCCTGTTTTTAGGAGTGAGAAGAATTCAATTGCTACTAAATGCTCTTCCAGAACACTGCATTGTGCTTCTAACTCAACTCTGTATACTATAATTCACCATGAGTTTAAAGGAATTTTTTTATTTAAAGAGAAAAAAACAGAAAAAAGGTAGAAATATTACAGAATTTCAAGAAAAGAAGATAAACAGTAAGAAACCATTAGTTGATACATTGCATATTTTCTTTTAGAAATAGTTTTTCAAGTTACAAAATTAAAGCACACAAAGTGGACACTCAAGTAGAGAGAGTGCAAACAGATCTGTTCAGCAATCCAACAAGAACCTAGAAACATGGTTATCAATCCCACACACCTAAACATACATGCAGCTATATCTTTTATAGAGCTTCCTATTTCCTCTTTTTTATAATAGCAATTATACATTTTTTAAATTTTAAAGAGAAGAAAAAAAGCAAGACATAAAAAAGGGTAGCCACAATACAGAATTCTAAAAGAAAGAAAAAAGGAAAATGAGAAAAAGCCCCACTAATAAATCAGTAATTTATAAATTACATACTGTCATCCTGGATGTACTTGTTCAAGTTACAAAATTAAAGTGTACATAGTAAACATTCAGTCAGACTACAAACAGTTCTGCTCAAAGATCCAACAAAGATTCAGCAATATGGTCATTTATTTTACACACTCAAACATACATGCAGTTATATCCCTTAGAGCACTTTCTTTTCCTCTCTTTTATACAATAGCAATTACACATTTTGTGTTTTATTGCTCCTACATTTCTTATTACTTTTTACACAAGAAAAACAATGTGATATTTATAAATATGATTCTTATTTCACTAATGAGGATAGTCTCAAGTTGTCTCCATTTACCTATGAAGGCCTCAAGATCATCCTTTTTTATAGCTGAGTAATATTCTATTATATAAAATGCCACATCTTTTTCATCCACTCTGCAGTTGATGAGCATCTTGATTGTTTCCAAGATTTAGCTATCACAAATTGTGCAGCTATGAAAATGGGTGCACATATATCACTGTGATATAAACTTTTTAGTTCTTCGGGGAAAATACCCAGGAAGGGAATAGCTGGATTGAATGGGGCTTCCAATCTTAGTCTTCTGAGAATTCTCCATATGGATTTCCATAATAGTTGCACCAGTCTACATTCCCACCAACAGTGGAGCAGTGTTCTTTTTTCCCCACAGCATCACCAACATTTGTTATCAGTTGATTTCTTGATGGCAGCTATTCCTTCAAGGGTAAGGTGGAATCTTAATGTTGTTTTAATTTGCGTTTCTTAAATGACCAGTGATGGTGAACATTTCTTCATGTATTTATTTGCCATTTGTATAACTTTCTCTGAGAACTGTATGTTCATCTCAGATGCCCATTTTTGGAGAGGGTCTTTGAATTTGGGGGGCTTGATGTTTTTCAATTCTTTATATGTTCTGGAAACAAGTCCTTTGAGGGGTTGCTGGCCAAAATTCTTTCCAACTCTGTGGGTATTCTTTTCACTCTGTTGGTGATTTCCTTTGAAGTGCAGAAACTTTTCAATGCTGTGAGATCCCATTTGTTGATTCTTTGAAGTGTTTCCTGTGCAGTTTGTGTTTTGTTCATGAATTCTCTGCCTACCCCTATGTCTCCAAGACTTCTACCTACCTTGTCTTCCAGTAGATTTAGTGTTTCTGTTTTAATATTGAGGTCTTTGATCCATTTAGACTTTAGTTCTGTGCATGGTGATAGGCTTGGATGTAGTTTCAGTTTTTGGCATGTGGAAACCCAATTTTTCCAACACCATTTATTAAACAGGCTATCCTTCCAGTGGACATATTTAGCCCCTTTGTCAAATATCAGGTGGCTGAGTGTCTTTGTCGTTGTGCTTGCATCTTCTAATCTGTTCCATTGATCCTCAGGTCTATTTCTTTGCCAGTACCAAGCTGATTTGATCACTGTGGCTTTATAGTACTGTTTCAAGTCAGGAATTGAGATGCCTCCTGCCTTGCTTTTGTTGCCTAGAATTGCCTTTGCTGTTCTAGGTTTCTTCTGTTTCCAAATGAATTTTAGGAGTGTTTTCTCTAGATCTGTGAGGCATGTCAATGGTATTTTGACTGGGATTGCATTAAATCTGTATAACAGTTTTGGGAGCATGGCCATTTTCACAAAGTTGGTTCTTCCTAACCAAGAGTAAGGAATGTCCTTCCATTTTCTAATATGCTCTTCAATCTCCTTTTTCAGTGTAGTATAATTTTCAGCATATAGGTTTTACATTTTTAGTTAGGTTGATTCCTAAGTATTTCATTTTTTTAGATGTTATTGTAAAGGGCGATATTTCCATAATTTCTCTCTCAGTGAGTTTTTTGTTTGTGTACAGGAATGCTTTTGAATTTTGAACATTGACTTTGTGTCCAGCTACACTGTAGAACTTGTTTATTACCTCTATCAGTCTTTTAATGGAGTTTTTTAGGTCTTCTATATAGAGTATCATGTCATGTGCAAATAGTGATAATTTAACTTCTTCCTTTCCTATCTTTACTCCTTTTATTTCTCTCTCTTGTCTGATTGCCCTGGCTAGTGTTCCAGAACTATGTTGAAAAGGAGTGGTGAAGTGGACCTCCTTATCTTTCTCCTGATTTTAAAGTGAAAGCTTTCAGTTTTTGTCTATTTAGTGTAATGTTGGCTGTTGGTTTGTCATACATGGCCTTTATAAGGTTGAGGTAGATGCCATGTATTCCGAGTTTCTGAAGGGTTTTTATCATGAACATGTGTTGGACTTTGTCGAAAGCTTTTTCTGCATCTATTGAGATGACCATGTGGTTTTTGTTTTTGGCTCTGTTGATGTGGTGTATTACATTTATTGATTTGCGTATATTAAACCATCCCTGCATTCCTGGAATGAACCCCACTTGGTCATGATGTATAATCTTCTTGATGATTTGCTGCATTCTATTTGCCAGTATTTTGTTGAGAATCTTGGCATCAATGTTCATTAGTGAGATTGGCCTATAGCTCTCTTTTTTGGTTGGATCTTTCTCTGGTTTTGGTATCAGAGTAATACTTGCCTCCAGGAATGATTTAGGGAGGATTGCTTTTTTTTCAATTTCATTGAAGAATTTAAGGAGTACTGGCATCAAATCTTCTCTAAATTTCTTGTAGAATTCAGCTGTGAATCCATCAGGACCTGGGCTTTTCTTTGTTGGTAAGTTTTGAATTACATTTTCAACTGTAATAGCTGATATTGGGTTGTTCAAAATTGCTGTATCTTCTTGGTTGAGCTTTGGTAGTTCCTATGTTTCTAGAAATGTGTCCATTTCCTCTGTGTTTTCCACTCTATGTGAGTAGAGATTTTCAAAGTAGGCATTCATGGTCTTTTGAATTTCCATGGGATCTGTAGTAATTTCTCCCTTTTCAGTTCTTATTGCATGAATTTGGGTTTTTTCTTTCTTTCTCTTGATAAGGTTAGCTAGGGGTTTGTCAGTTTTTGTTGATTCTCTCAAAAAACCAGCTTTTTGATTCATTAATTCTTTGTATTGTTTTTTAGTTTCAATTGCATTGATTTCTCTCTAATCTTTGCAATTTCCTCTCTTCTATGAGCTTTGGCTTTATCTTGCTCTTCTTTTCCTAGAAGCTTGAGATGGGGCATTAGGTTTTTTATTTGTGCTCATTCTGGTTTCTTGATATGACAATTTATTGCTATATATTTCCCTCTTAAGACTGCTTTTATTGCATCCCATAGATTACAGTATGTTGTTTATATATTTTCATTGAATTGTAAGTATTGTTTTATTTCTTCTTTAATTTCATCTGAAGCCCACTGGTTGTTCAAAAGGCTGTTATTTGATTTCCATGTATTTATGCTGGTTTTACAATTTATTCTGCCATTAATTTCCAATTTCAGTGCACTCTGATCAGATATTATGCATGGTATGATTTCAATACCTTTGCATTTACTTAAGAATGTTCTATGGGATAATATATGGTCTATTTTGCAGAATGTCCCATGTGCAGCTAAGAAGAATGTGTATTCTGATGTGGTTGGGTGGAACACTCTGTAAATGTCTATGAAGTCCAATTGCTCACAGATATGATTCAGTTCTGTTGTTCCTTTGCTGACGTTTTGTCTACTTGATCTATCTCTTTGTGACAATGGGCTGTTAAGATCTCCTGTTATAATTGTGTTCTTGTGTATTTGCTTTTTCTTGTCCATTAGTATCTGTCTTATATAGTTGGGTGCTTTTGTATTTGGTGCATATATATTTATAATTGTTAGTTCTTCCTCTTGAATTTTTCCACTAGCAAGTATGTAGTGACCTTCTCTATCTCTTTTAATCTTTTTTGGTTTGAAGTTCACATTGTCTGCAAATAGAATAGCTACCCCTACTTTTTTTTCTGGGTTCCAGTTGCATGGAATACTGTTTTCCATCCTTTGACTTTTAATCTGTGAGTTTCCTTTTGGGTCAGATGTGTTTCTTGTATACAGCATATTGTGGGGTCCTGTTTCTTGATCCATTCTGTCAATCTATTTTTTATAAGGTGAATTGAGGCCATTTATATTTATGGATATCTCTGATATGTGCTGGCTCAACTCTGCCATGTTATGTTCCAGTTGTTTCTTTCTTCTTTTCCTCTTATTTAATTGCTTATCCTACCTGGTGGTTTCTTTCTGTTGTTGTTTTGGGGACTGTGGTTATTTTTATCTCTGTCTAGTATGTCTTTCAGTACTCTTTCTAGAGTTGGTTTGGTTGACATGAATTTCTTCAGTTGTTCTTTATCATGGAAGTATCTTGTTTCTCCATTAAATTTGAATGAAAATTTTGCTGGGTACATCAGTCTGGGTTGAAGGTTGTTTTCTTTTAGGGCTTGAAATACCTCACTCCAAGATCTTCTTGACTTGAGGGTTTGTGCTGAAAAGTCTGTCGTGATTCTAATGGGCTTTCTTTGATAGGTGAGTTGTTTCTTTTCTCTGACAGCTTTTAATATTCTGTTTTTATGCTGTATGTCTGAGATCTTAATTATTATGTGTCTGGGTGTGGATTTATGTCGGTTGTGACTGGTGTCCTATATGCCTCACTTATCTGCATATCAGATTCTTTTCCCATGTTTGGGAAATTTTCTGCTATTATTTCTGTAAATATTTTATGTATGTCCTTTGCCTGGACTCCCGTATCTTCACTAATGCCCATTATTCTTATATTGTTGCTCTTGGCATCATCATGAAGCTTCTGGATTGTCATTTCATGCTGCTTTGTTATTTTTAAAAGTTCTATCCTTTCCTGATCACTAACTGTGATCCTGTCCTCAAGGTCCGAAATCCTATCCTCAGCTTCCTTTAGGCGGTTTTGCATGCTTTCAGTAGAATTTTTTGTTTCTTGGATGTCTCTTTGAGTTTGTTTCATGAATTCTGCTTGTTTTCTATATTGTCCAAAGCTTCAATCAGTTTCCCATGTTCATGTACTTTTTTCTCTAGTTCTTCTTTAGCTGCATTCAACAACTCCTTTACTAAAGTTGTTATTTCTATCTTTACATGGGAGAGTACTTCTAATTTGATTTCCTCTATAGCCTGATGCAGTTGTTTTTTTAAATTTCACTTGCTATCTTTTCAGAGATTCCTGGTGTGTCACTTTAGGGGTCCTCTATTTCAATGTCTTCTATACTTGCTTCTGGTGAAGTATTTGTTTGAGACTGCATTTTGCTTTTTCATTTTGTCCTTTTTACTCTGCCTGATGTTTTCTATGTGTAGGCGGGGATGACACACTCTTTTCAGACTCACCAAAGTTACAGTTAGTTGGAGGGGATTTTACTACTGGCCCTATTTATCCCCTGTACACCTCTATTTTAGGGGCATACTCACCACACTGATAAGGTTAATCTGCTATACTCCAAGGTTCGCCACCTGTGAGCAAAGCTCCAAATTTTTTCACACTAACTGGAGGCTGCTGAGGTTTTCTGATGTTCCAGGTGGGGGGGGTGGGCCCAGCAGAAGCAGCCTAAGGCAGTTTTCAGTCTTGGGTGGGCCTCTTCCATGTTCCCAGTGGCAGGGCAGATCTTTGGGGAGGTTCCAGGCAGCCTATGCCTGAGGTGGGCTTCCCCTAAGTTCCAGGTGGCAGGGCAGGCCCACGGGGGTCGTTCCAGGCAGCCTACCCCTGATGCAGGCTTCCACTAAGTTCCTGGTGGCAGGACAGGCCCATAGTGGAGGTTCCAAACAGCTTATGTCTGATGCAGGCTTCTGCTAAGTTCCTGGTGGCCGGGTGGGCCCACAGGGGAAGTTCCAGGCAGCTTACCCCTGATGCAGGCTTCTGCTAAGTTCCTGGCGGCAGGGTGGGCTCATGGGGGAGTTTCCATGCGGCCTACACCTCAAGCTTTCATTTTAAAATCAGGAAGAAGACAAGGATATCCACTATCACCACTCCTTTGCAATATAGTTCTGGAAACACTAATCAGGGCAATCAGACAAGGGAGAAATAAAAGAAATAAAGATAGGAAGGGAAAGAAATTATCACTATTTGCAGATGACATGATACTCTATATGGAATACCCAAAAAACTCCATTAAAAGACTACTAGTGATAATAAACAAGTTCAGCAGTGTTGCTGGATACAAAGTCAGTACTCAAAAATCAAAAGCATTCCTCTAACAAAAAAACTCACTGAGAGAGAAATTATGGAAAAATCCCCCTTTACAATAACATGTAAAAAAATGAAATACTTAGGGATCAACCTAACTAAAAATGTAAAAGACCTATATGCTGAAAATTATATTATGCTGAAAAAGGAGATTGAAAAGGATGTTAGAAAATGGAAGTATATTCCTTGCTATTGGCCTGGTAGAACCAACATTGTGAAAATCGCCATACTCCCAAAACTGTTAATACAGATTTAATGCAATCCCAGTCAAAATACCATTGACATACCTTACAGATGTAGAGAAAACATTCCTAAAATTCCTTTGGAAGCAGAAGAAATCTAAAAAAGCAAAGGGAATTCTGGGCAAAAAAGGCAAGGCAGGAGGCATCTCAATTCCTGACTTGAAACAGTACTATAAAGCTATAGTGATAAAATCAGCATGCTACTGGCAAACAAATAGACCTGAGGATCAATGGAACAGATTAGAAGATGCAAGCACAACGACAAAGACACTCAGCCACCTGATATTTGACAAAGGGGTTAAATATGTCCACAGGAAGAAGGATAGCCTGTTTAATAAATGGTGTTGGAAAAATTGGGTTTCCACATGCCGAAGACTGAAACTATATCCAAGCCTATCACCATGCACAAAACTAAAGTCTAAAAGGATCAAAGACCTCAATATTAAAGCAGAAACACTAAATCTATTGGAAGACAAGGTAGGTAGAAGTCTTGGAGACATAGGGGTAGGCAGAGAATTTATGAACAAAATGAAACCTGCACGAGAAACACTTCAAAGAATCAACAACTTGGATCTCATATTATTATTTTTTTCTTTTTTTTATTTAAAGAGAAAAGCATGTAAGGGGTAGATATAATACAGAATTTGAAAAGATAATAAGAAATCACTAGTTGGTAAATTATATACTGTCCTCTTAGAAATAGTTGTTCAAGTTACAAAGTTAAAGCATACAAAGTAGATATACAAACAGTGAGAGTGTAAACAGCTATGCATGAATGAATCTCTACGTGTCTTTCTATCCTTTCTGTATTACAGGGAAAAACAAAACTTAGCAAGACAAAACAAAACAAATTCCTATAAAAAGATAAAACCAAAATCGTATAAAACCTCAGTACAAGGTGATATACCATGATTACTGTGTTGTTTCTTATTATCTTCAATAGAATTGTCTATATCATCAGGCATAATTGAATATAGAAGTATGATTGAGTATAGCAGTAAATAATATTAGTAAAAATAAAACATTGTAGACAGTGTAAAACCTCAAAGGCAGGTAATAATCAAACCAGAGTGGATATTCTAATGAATCTTGTCATCTTAAGTGCAGTTGCCTATATTCTCAGACTTGATACTATCAATCATAACAGCTTTGAATAAAATCTATCCATACAAAACAGTGATCCAACAAACTAGATTCAATTACAATCAGTCACAGTAAAACAGTGTAGGTTTTAGAGAGCTTTAGATTACATTAATAGGAAATTAAGGATGATTACCATACTATATCCTGTTATTTTTGGGACTGCTCTCTGTGCCCTCAAATCTAGTACAGGTAGAATGACTGGAACAGAATATAATACATCTAAGCAGAGTGGTGTGAGTAATGTGGGTTTTAAATCCTGGTGCACTATTAACAATATAGTGGATCAAGGTGATCTGTGTTAGAGATTATAGTTATCCTTTACTGCCTCATTTCTGCTATGCTATTTTTCTGTCTTTGTCTAGTTTTCTCCTTTATTCTACTGCCACTCATTGAGGCCTTTCTGCCAATGTTCCTAAAATCCTGGTATTTATTTTCTCTCTCTCTAGAATGTCCTTCAGTATTCTCTGTAGGGTTGGATTGGTGGTCATAAATTTCCCCAGTTTCTCTTTGTCATGGAAGCATCTTGTTTCTCCATTAATTTCTAGTGACAGTTTTGCAGGATATATCAATCTGGGCTGGAGGTTATTTTCTTTCAGGGCTTGGAAGTCTGCACCCCAATCTCTTCTTGATCTGATGGTCTGTGTCAAGAAGTCAGCTGTGAATCTGATGGGCTTACCTTTATAGGTAATCTCTTTCTTTTCTGTGGTGGCTTTTAATATTCTGTTTTTATATTGAATTCTGGTATCTTGATTATTATATGTCTGGGTGTAGATCTGTTTTGGTTGTAGGTGGCTGGATTTCTGTATGCCTCACATAACTGAGTGTTATTTTCTTTTCCCATGCTTGGGAAGTTTTCCTTATTTCCATGAATAGTCTTTGTAATTCACCTGTATGTATTCCTGCTTCTCCATTCACATTTCTTATTCTTAAATTGTAGATTCTCTTGTCATCTTCTAGCCTTTGTGTTGCTACTGCCCATTTTCTTGTTATTTTAAAGAGATCTTTCCTTTCATGATCACACATTGCAAACTTGTCTTTAAGTTTTGATAGTCTATCCTTAGCTTCTTTTAAGGCATTTTGCCAGTTTTTAATGGAGTTTTTAATTTCCTGGTAGTCTCTTTGAATCTGCTTCATGTATTCTATATTTTCTTTATATTTTTATTGAATGTTTCTTTCCTTTTTTGTGTGTGTTCCTCCCTTCTTCTGTCTGTATCTTCCTGAGAGATACTTCCTGAGAGCATTTCTTTTATTGCTCTACTCATATCTTGCTTTACCTGATTTAATATTTCAGTTTTGAGCTCACCTACAAGGTCCCGAAGGTATCTCTTAATGTCCATGGATGCCATGTCTGATGTGTGTTTGCTGCCCTCAGTCTCCCTTGTTTTTCCTTCTCCTGTATCAGTGCTCCCATGGTTCTGAGCTAGGGGCCTCCTCCTGCCTCTCTCTCCTATCATGGCCCTTGTTTCCTCCACACAAGTTACCTTGCAGGTCCCAGCCCCCTTTCCTGTTGGCCACGTTTCCTCTGAAGCATGCTGACAAGGGACCTCCACCCTGTTCTGCTTGCTCTTGTCACTGAGGTGTAAGCAGTGGCTGCATATACCTGCCCCTCCCCACTGGGCCAGCCAAACTTTAGGGGCTTTCACTTGGTTAGTGCATGCTAGGCACAGGGGATCAATTTGGGATGGCTGATTGGGTCCTGGCCAGTGGCATGGCCCAGTCCAAGCAAATCCCACTAATCTACTCTGGGGAAGGAGCAACCAACTGTAGTCATTCTCTCTCCCAGTTCAGGCTCCTCCTGCCTCATTCCACCATGTTGCCCATTTGGTTGTGTCCTTCCAATGGGGGGGTCTCATTCCCAGGACTGACCATGGATTAATGAAGGTCCCTTCGCCTGCTCTGCTCTCTGTTGGGCTCACCAACCCCCAACTTTAGCACTGCTGTGGTTCCTGTGAGTGGCAGCGGGAACGAGTTTGGGCAGCTCTGCCAGCTGGCCCGGATTCAAGCCAGTGCAAAATCAGGCCAGCACAAAATTGGCGAGTCACCATGAAAATGCTGTGTCCTGTAATTTTTAGTGTTTCTGTTGTAGCCCTGATGTATTTGATGAGCTTTTTTAAGTTTTAATTTCTTCCTGTGTCAAGAGGATCCATCTTCCTCTGTCTCAGTCTCTCCAGGTGTTTTATTCTGGCATATGAGTTGTTTCTCCTGGAAGGCTTTGTATTTTGTTGCTCACTAATTGGCCATCTTGACTTCTCTCTGCTGCTTTCCTCCCCCAGGGCAGGACTGCTGTAGTGGTCCTAAGCCCTAGAGAGCTCCCAGGACCAGAGACTGATGGAATCCTGCACCTCTTCAGCCTCACCTCAGAAAGGTGCAGGCTGTGATCTGAATCTTATATTATTGAAATGTTTCTGCACTTCAAAGGAAATCACCAATAGAGTGAAAAGAAAACTGACAGAGTCAGAAGAATTTTAGCCAGAAACCCCTCAAAGGACTTATGTCCAGAACATATAAATATTTGAAAAACTTCAAGCTCCACAAATTCAAAGATCCTCTTCAAAAGTGGGAATCTGAGATGAACACACAGTTCTCAGAGAAAGATATACAAATGGCAAATAAATACATGAAGAAATGTTCACCATCACTGGTCATTTGAGAAAAGGAAATTAAAACAACATTGAGACTTCCAATGCCAAACACCCGCTTCAGATGAAATGCCTTTATACTTGTTGTTAATTACACTATGCAGACTTGAAATAGATGTGAAACAGTGTTCTGAAAGAATATGCAGTAGGAATTGAGTTCTGCTCTCTCCTACAAATGGGGTTTACTCATTCATCATAGAAACAAAGAATGGGACTCAATGCCAAAACACACTTCAGATGAAATGTCTTTATACTTCTTATGAATTACACTATGCAGAATTGAAATAGAAGTGTAACACAGTGTTATGAAAGAGCATACAGGAGGAATTGAAAAATCTGCTCTCTTACAAACAGGGTTAACTTATTCATCATAGAAAGAATGAATGTAAGCCAATGGGAAAAAACCACTTCACACAAAATGCCATTATATTTCTTGTGAATTACACTATGCACACTTGAAATAGAAGTGATACACAGTGTTCTCAAACAGTATGCAGTAGGAAATGAGGTCTGCTCTATCCTACAAATGGGTTTTACTCTTTCATCATCGAAACAATGAATGGAAGCCAATGCCAAAAACCACTTCATATAATATGCCTTTATACTTATTTTGAATTACATTATATACACTTGAAATAGCAGAGGAACACCATTTTCTGAAAGAACATGCAGTAGGAGTTGAGTTCTGCTTTCTCCTACAAACGGAGTTTACTAATTCACCATAGAAACAATGAAAGGAGACCAATGCCAAAAGCACACTTTGTATATAATGCCTTTATAATTGTTGTGAATTACACTGTACACCCTCGAAATAGAAGTGAAACACAGTGTTCTGAAAGAGCATGCAGTAGGAATTGAGTTTCTGCTGTCTCCTACAATTGGGGTTTAGTCATTCATCATGGAAACAATGAATGGTAGCCATTGCCAAAAACTCTCTTCCTACAAAATGCCTTTATACTTCTTGTGAATTACATTGTGCACACTGGATATAGAGGCAGAATACAGTGTTTTGAAAGACTATGCTGTAGGAATTGAGTTCTGCTCTCACCTACAAACGGGCTTTACACATCATAGAAACAATGGAAGACAATGCCAAAAAAAAAAAAAACGCTGCACACAAAAGGCCTTTATACTTCTTGTGAATTACACTATACACACTTGAAATAGAAGTGAAACCCAGTGTTGTGAAAGAGTATGCAGTAGGAATTTATTTCTGCTCTCTCCTACAAATGGGGTTTACTCATTCATAGAAACAATGAATGGAAGCCAATGCGAAAAACCTGATTCTCACAAAATGCCATTATGTTTCCTGTGAATTACACTATGCACACTTGAAATACAAGTGAGACACAGTGTTCTGAAAGAGCATGTAGTAGGAATTGAGTTCTGCTGTATCCTACAAGCGGGGTTTAATCATTCATCATAGAAACTATGACTGGAAGCAAATGCCAAAAATCCGCTTGCTACAAAATAATATACGTCTTTTTTGGTGAATAAAATATAATGATTTTATTGAGTCTTAGGAATTTATGTAAGTCCTGTACATATAATAAAATATTATTTGTTTTTCACGAAAACCCTAATAACCTAGGATTTAGAAAGAAGTAAAACTTTAAGTAAGGCTTAAAGAGATTAGTAACTTTCCCAAGTGTGCAAACAGCAAGAGTGAACACTGCAGCATAAAATGACATCGCCTTGGTCTGGCAACAGGAATGGAGGAGCAGGAAGCCCTCTCCCCATTTGCAGAGGTGGGAAAGTGATGGCCAAAAATCTCTGTGAAACGTCTAGCTTGGGTCGCGCATTTATTAAATTTAAACAATAAAGGAAATTTTCATGGTTCTGAATCTGAAAGTAGCAAATTCATGACAGTTGCTCTTTTTAGTAAGTATGCATTGTAAAATTTCAAGGGTAACTACAAAAGAATGTACAGAATTAGATGTATAACTTCCAAACTGATAAAAAGAGAAATACTGAATTTTAAAAAATAAATGCAAACCATTTTTGAAAGGTAAGAAAAGGGGGAAAAAGCAGAGAAAAAATTGATGGGTCTAAGATCAAACACATTAGTAGTTATAGTAAACATTTTTATACAATATTATTAAG
Organism: Hydrochoerus hydrochaeris; assembly: GCA_004027455.1. NCBI lineage: Eukaryota > Metazoa > Chordata > Mammalia > Rodentia > Hydrochaeridae > Hydrochoerus > Hydrochoerus hydrochaeris. Next base: position 117,671 of record PVLA01005421.1, on the reverse strand, counting down.
TTAAAACACAGATTATTAGAATTTTTTCCTATATGATACCCAAAATACAATAATATTAAGAACAAATTTATAAAAAGCATACATTGAAAATACTAAAAAAAGGGAACTGGTGTAACTTAATAGTGACAAAATAGACATTAAGACAAAATGGATTGTTGAGGTTTAAGAGTGCATTAATTTTATATTGCTATGAGACAAATTATCATAAACTCAGGCTTTAAAAATACCAATTTATTATAAATGGTGGATGTGGGTCAAAAGCCTGCAATGCTATGCCTTGGCTGTGTGCTCAGGGTTCCAGAGAGCTGATTCCTAGGTGACAGTGGGCAGCTTCTCTTGAGGAGGCCTTAGTAGGGCGAGGTTTGATTTGCAGACTTCCTGTTGGTGGCAGAACTTATTGCCTTGTTACTAAAAAGCTGCACTGTGAACTTGCTAACTGTTATGCAGAGGCTGTTTAAAGGGGCTATTCTCTGGTCCTTGCTCTATGAGCCTTTCCATTTTGACAACCAAGAGTCTCCTTCACATCAGATTTCTCTTCATGCTCCAGATCTCTCTGGCTTCTGCTTTTGCTCCTGGTCAATAAAATTCTCTGCTTTTAAAGGCTCAAGTGATTACATTAGGCCCACCTAGGTAATCTCTCTTTCTTTGATCACCTGCAGCATATCATACTCTGGAGCTACTATGTGGCAAATTCACAGTAGAGGAGATTTTAGAGGATGTGTTCAGCAAGAAAACAGGAAATCTAGGGGCACAGTGTAAAATTCTGCTTTCCACAAAAGGCACCATGGTTACTGAAGGTGACTTTGTCTGGGAAGAGATCATAATTTTTTTTTTAAGAAAAAATATTGAAACAGAAAGAGGGTAGAAATAATACAAAATCTCAAAAACAAAACAAAAATAGTAACCAGTAAGAAATCACTAGTTGATAATTACATATTTTCCTCTTAGAAGTAGTTGTTTAAGTTACAAAAGTAAAGCCTGCAAAGTGGACATCCAAACAGTGAGACTGCCATCAGTTTTGTTCATCCATCCAACAAAAACTTTAGCAACATGGTTATCAATCCCACACACTCAAACATACATGCAGTTATATCCATTAGAATACTTTCTTTTCCTCTCTTTTTTTCTTTACAATAACTATAACCCATTCTTGTAAAGTACTTAGAAATTCTACACATGTATAAGTCTCTACATGTATACCTAGCCTTTCTGTATTAGAGGGAGAAACAAATCAAAACAAGTCAATAATACAAATTCCTAAAGAAACACGAAATGAAAAGGACATATAAAACCACAATACTAGGTGATTTATGGTAGTTACTATAATATCTCATTTTCAATAAAATTGTCTATATTGTTAAACACAGTATAATTAAACAGCATTGCATTACACTATTAATAAAATCTAAACATAGGAGATATTATAGGACTTCAAAGGCAGTTAATAATCAAACCAAAATGGGTATCCTATTGAATCTTGTCATCTTCAGAGTAGTTTCCTCTACTCTCAGACTTGATACTCTCAAGCATACCAGATTCAAATAAAATCAGTCAAGATAAAACAGTGATATAACCAACCTTCTCTTTCTTGTCTTTGCTATGCTATTTTTCTGTCATTGTTGTTTGTTTACTTTTCTCCTTCATTCCACTGTCTGCTCCTTTCTTTGAGGCCTTTCTGCCATTGTTCCTGGAACCCTGGTGATTTTTTTCTCTTTCTCTAGAATGTACTTCAGTATTCTTTGCAGGGTTGAATTGGTGGTCACAAACTCCCCCAGTTCCTCTTTGTGATGTAAATATCTTGTCTCCATTAATTTTGAGAGATAGTTTTGCAGGGTACATCATTCTAGGTTGGAGGTTATTTTCTTTCGAGGCTTGGAATATTTCACTCCAAGCTCTTCTTGATTTGATGGTTTGCATTGAGAAGTCTGCTGTGATTTTGATGAGTTTTCCTTTATAGGTAATCTGTTTCTTTTCTCTGATTGCTTTTAATATTCTGTTCTTGTGATGGATTTCTGGGATCCTGATTATTATATGTCTGGGTGTAGATCTGTTTTGGTTGTAGCTGGCTGGAGTTCTGTATGCCTCATATATCTGAATATAACTTTCATTTCCTATGTTTGAGAAGTTTTCCTTAATTATTTCTGTGAATAGACTTTTTATTTCATTTGTATTTGTTGCTGCATCTTCATTCACATACTTTATTCTTAGGTTATAAGTCCTCTTGTCATCTTCAAGCCTTTGTATCATTGCTTCCTGGTTCCTTCTTATTCTTAAGAGATCCTTCCTTTCATGATCATATGTTGCAAATCTATCTTCAAGTTTGAAAGTTTGTCTTTAGTTTCTTTAAAAGGTTTTGCCAGCTTTCAATGGAGCTTTTAATTTCCTGATATTCTCTTTGGATCTGTTTCATGTATTCTAGGTTTTGCTTATATTCTTCATCAAAGGCTTCTCTCCTTTCTCTGGGTTCCTCTATTCTTTCATTTGTGTCTACTTGAGGATTACTGAGGACTTCTTTTATTAATTTCTTTGTATCTTACTTCACCTGAGTTAGAATTTCAGATTTAAATTCGTTGATGAGGTCACAGAAGTATTCCTTTATTTCCGATGAGGCTGTCTCTGACATTACTGGTTTGATGCCCTCAACCTCCTCAGCATTTACCTCTGCTGGGCTCATTTTCCCTGATTCCACGGTTGGAGGCCTTTTGCTGTTTCTGTGTCTTGTCATGTTTCTAGCCCCCTTCAGATGGGTGGGTGGTGGAGGTCTCTGGGCCTTTTGTATTGCTTAGTTTTTTCTGCAGTGCACTTGCTAGGGAAGTGCTGCCCCCCCCCAGTCTGCTGTGGATCTGTGAGGTGCATGCTGAGAGCCAGCCCCTCCCCTATGTCTGTCAACCAGTGGATGCTTCAGCAAGTTTGTGTTCCCTGGGGATGCCACTGGCACAGAACAGCCTCGTTCCCTGCTATTGGGTTTCAACCAGGGGCCTGGCCCAGCCCAAGCAGATCCCACCAATCTGCTTTGGACCAGGAGTCCTTGACTGATGCCACCTCGGATTTTGATTCAAGCTGGCCCTGCCCAACTCCAAAATGTCATCTAGCTAGTCCTCCCACTCTGGGGAATCCAGTTCCCATCACTCACCAAAGTTCACCCAGCTCAACTGGTTGTTTCCACTCCCTGCCACAGGGCCTCCTCCAGCCGAGGGTCTGGAGCTCACCAACTCCTGCTTTTGGCAGGGCTGCTATCTCAGCTCAATTGTGTTGTTTTCTGACTCTAAGAGGAGCTGGTACAGCAACCAGGGCTTGCCCAGTTCCAGCCCTCCATCCATGCTTCTTCTTTTTTGCTTTATTTTTTTCTTTTTCTTTTTTCCTCAGTTTCTTCCTCTATCCTACAAACGGGTTTTACTCATTTATAATAGATACAATGAATGGAAGCCCTGTGAAAAAACTACTTTGCACAAAATGCCATTATGTTTCTTGTGAATTACACCAGGCACACTCAAAATAGAAGTGAAACACAGTGTTTTGAAAAAGCATACAGTAGAAATTGAGTTCTGCCCTATCCTACAAACGGGTTTTACTCATTCATCATAGAAACAATGAATGGAAGCCAATGCCAAAAACTCTTCATACAAAATGCCTTTATCCTTCTTATCAATTTCACTATGTACACTTGAAATAGAAGAAAAACACAGTGTTCTGAAAGAGCAAGCCATTGGAATGGAGTTCTGCTCTGTCCTACAAATGGAGTTTACTCATTCATCATAGAATCAATGAATGGAAGCTATGGCCACAAAAACCACTTCGTGTAAAATGTCACTGTATTTCTTGTGAAATACATTATGCACACATGAAATACAAGTGAAGCACAATGTTCTGAAAAAGCATGCAGTAGGAATTCAGTTCTGCTCTATGCTACAAACAGGGATTACTCACCCATCATAGAAACAATGAATGGAAGCCAATGGCAAAAACCTGCTTCATACAATATGCCTTTATACTTCTTTTGAATTACATTATATACTCTTGAAATAGAAGAGAAACGCAGTTTTCTGAAAGAACATGCAGTAGGGATTGAGTTCCACTCTCTCCTACAAATGGAGCTTACTAATTCACCATAGATACAATGAATGGAAGCCAATGCAAATAGCCCACTTCGTACAAAATCCCTTTATACTTATTGTAAATTACACTATGAACACTTGAAATAGAAGTGAAACACAGTGTTCTGAAAGAGCATGCAGTAGGAATTGAATTCTGCTCTATCCTACAAAATGGGTTTTACTCATTCATCATAGAAACAATGAATGGAAGCCAGTGCCAAAAACCAATTCACACAAAATGCCTTTATACTTCTTGTGAATTTTACTATGCACCCTGAAAATAGGAGTAAAACACAGTATTCTGAAAGAGCATGCATTTGGAATTGAGTACTGCTTTGTCCTACAAATGGGGTTTACTCATTTATCATAGAAACAGTGAATGGAAGCCAATGCTAAAAACCCACTTTGCACAAAATTCCATTATATTTCTTGTGAATTACACTATGAACACTTGAAATAGAGGTGAAACACAGTGTTCTCAAAGAGCATGCTGTAGGAATTGAGTTCTGCTGTCTTCCACAAATGGGTTTTAATCATTCATTATAGAAACAATGAATGGAAGTCAATGCAAAAACACACTTCCTAAAAAAATGCCTTTATACTTCTTGTGAATTACACTATGTACACTATAAATAGAAGTGAAACACAGTGTTCTGAAAGAGCATGCAGGAGGGATTGAGTTCTGCTCTATCCTACAAATGGCTTTTACTCATTCATCATAGAAACAATGAATGGAATCCAATGCCAAAAACCTGCTTCATACAAAATCTCATCATACTTCTTGTGAATTGCATGATGCAGACTTGAAAAACAAGTGAAACACAGTTTTCTGAAAGAGCATGCAGTAGGAAGTGAGTTCTGCTGTCTTCTACAAACGGGTTTTACTTATTCATCATAGGAACAGTGAATGAAAGCCAATGTCAAAAACCCGCTTCCTACAAAATGCCTTTATACTTGTGAATTACACTATGCACACTTGAAATAGAAGTGAAACACAGTGCTTTGAACGTTCATGCAGTAGGAATTGAGTTCTTTTCTATGTTACAAATGTGGTTTCCCCATTCATCATAAAAACAATGAATGGAAGGTAATGCCAAAAACACGCTTAGTACAAAATGTATACTTGTGAATTACACTATGCACACTTGAAGAAAAAAACCCTGTGCTGAAAGATCATGCAATAGGAAATGACTTCTACTTTATCCTACAAATGGTATTTACTCCTTCATCATAGAAACAATGAATGGAAGCCAGTGCCAAAAACCCACTTCATAAAAAATGCCATTATATTTCCTGTGAATTACATTATGTACACTTGAAATAAAGGAGAAACACTGTTTTCTGTAAGAGCATGTGGCAGGAATTGAGTTCTCTTCTCTCCTACAGATGGAGTTTACTACTTCACCATGGAAACAATGAATGAATGCCAATGCCAAAAACCCACTTCATAAAAATTTCTTTTATACTTCTTGTGAATTACACTATGCACCCTTGAAATGGAAGTGAAACAGTGTTCTGAAAGATCATGTAGTAGGAATTGAGTTCTGCTCTCTCCTACAAAGGGGGTTTACTCATTCATCATAGAGGCAATGAATGGAAGCCAAACAAAACACACTTTGTACAAAATTCCATTATATTTCATGTGAATTACACTATGCACTGTTGAATTAGAAGGGAAACACAGTGTTCTGAAAGATCATGTAGTAGGAATTGAGTTCTCTCTGCTAAAAAGAGGGTTTACTCATTCATTGCAGAAGCAATGAATGGAAGCCAATTTCAAAAAACCCACTTCATACAAAATGCCTTTATACTTCTTTTGAATTACACTATGCACACTTGAAATAAAAGTGATACACAGTTTTCAAAAGAGCAGGCAGTAGAAATTGAGTTCAGCTCACTCCTACAAATGGAGTTTATTCATTCATCATTGAAACAATGAATGGAAGCCAATGCCAAAAACCCACTTCATACAAAATGCCTTTATACTTCTTGTGAATTACACAATGCACAATGGAAAAAGAAGTGAAACACAGTTTTTTGAAAGAGCACGCAGTAGGAATTGAGTGTTGTTCTCTCCTATAAACTTGGTTTAATCATTCATCATAGTAACAATGAATGGAAGCCAATGCAAAAAAACCCACTTCATACAAAATGCTTTTATAATTCTTGTGAATTACAGTGTGTAAACTTGAAATACAAGCAAAACACAGTGCTGTGAAAGAGCATTCAGTAGAAATTGAGTTCTGCTCTCTTCTACAAATGTGGTTTACACATTAATCATAGTAACAATGAATGGAAGCCTTTATACTTCTTGTGAATTACATTATGTACACTTGAAATAGAAGAGAAACACAGTTTTTTGAAAGAGCATGTAGTAGGAATTAAGTTTTGCTCTCTCCTACAAACAGAGTTTACTACTTCACCATGGAAACAATGAATGAAAGCTAATGCAAAACACCCACTTCATACAAAATACCTTTATACTTCTTGTGAATTACACTATGCAGCCTTGAAATAGAAGTGGAACACAGTGTTCTGAAAGAGGGTGAATTGAGTTCAGCTCCCTCCTACAAAGGGGGATTACTCATTCATCCTAGAGGCAATGAATGGAAACCAATGCCAAAAACCTACTTTGTACAAAATGCCATTGTATATCTTGTGAATTATGCTGTGCACACTTGAAATAGAAGTTAATCACAGCGTTCTGAAAGAGCATGCAGTAGGAATTGAGTACTGCTTTCCTTTACAAATGGGGTTAATTCATTCATCATAAAAATAATGAATGGAAGCCAGGGCCACAAACTGGCTTACTACAAAATGGCTTTATACTTCTTTTGAATTACACTATGGGCACTGGAAAGAGAAGCAAAATACAGTGTTCTGAAAGAGCATGCAGTAGGTAATGAGTTCTGCTCTATCATATCAAAGGGTTTTATTCATTCTTCCTAAAACAATGAGTGGAAGCTAATATGGAAATCCTTTGTACAAAATGCCTTTATACTTCTTGTGAATTGCACTATGCACACTTGAAATAGAAGTGAATCACTGTGTTCTGAAAGAGCATAGGGTAGGAATTGAGTTCTGTTCTCTCCTACATACAGGGTTTACTCATTCATCATAGAAACAATCAATGGATGCCAATGTCAAAACCCACTTCATACAAAATACCATTATACTGTTTGTGAGCTATACTATGCACACTTGAAATACAAGTGAAACAGTGTTCTGAAGGAGCATGCAGTAGGAATTGAGTTCTCTCTCCTACAATAGGGCATTACTCATTCGTCATAGAAACAATGAATGGAAGCCAACGCCAAAAACCCGCTTTGAACAAAATGGCATTATACTTCTTGTGAATTACACTATGAACACTTGAAATAGAAGTGAATCACAGTGTTCTGAAAGAGCATGCCATACGAATTGAGTTCTGCTCTCTTCTACAAACAGGTTTTACTCATTCATCATAGAAACAATGAATGGAAGCCAATGCCAAAAAACCTCTTCATACAAAATGCCTTTATACTTGTTGTGAATTATACTATGCATACTGTAAAGAGAAGAAGAACACAGTGTTCTGAGAAAGCATGCAGTAGGAATTGAGTTCTGGTCTATCCTAAAAACGGGGTTGACTCATTCATCAGAGAAACAATGAATGGAAGCCAATGCCAAAACCCGCTTCATATAAAATTCATTTTTACTTCTTGTGAATTAGATTATGTACACTTGAAATAGAAGAGGATCACAGTTTTCTGAAAGAGCATGCAGTAGGAATTGAGTTCTGCTCTCTCCAAAAATCAGGGTTTACTACTTCACCATGGAAACAATGAATGCAAGCCAATGCCAAACATCTGCTTTGTGCAAAATGCCTTTATACTTCTTGTGAATTACACCATGCACCCTTGAAATAGAAGTGAAACATGTTCTAAAAGAGCATGTAGTAGGAACTGAGTTCTGCTCTCTCCTACAAAGGGGATTTACTCATTCATCATATAGCAATGAATGGAAGCCAATGCTAAAAACCACCTTCGCACAAAATGACATTATATTTCTTATGAAGTACACTATGCACACTTGAAATGGAAGACAAACATTGATCTGGAGGAACATGCAGTAGGAATTTAGTTTTGCTTACTCCTACAAATGGAGTTTACTCATTCATCATAGAAACAGTGAATGGAAGGCAATGCCAAAAAGACACTTTCTACAAAATGCCTTTGTACTTCTTGTGAATTACACAATGCACACTTGAAATAGAAGTGTAACACAGTGTTCTGAAAAAGCATTAGTAGAAATTGAGTTCTGCTCTCTTCTACAAACGGGGTTTACCAATTCATCATTGAAACAATGAAGGGAAGCAAATGACACATACCTGGTTTGTGCAAATTGCCATTATACTTCTTGTGAATTATGCTATGCACACTTGAAATAGAAGTGAAACACAGTGTCCTGAAATAGCATGCAGTAGGAATTGAGTTCTATTCATTCCTATAAATATGGTTTAATCATTCATTATAGAAACAATGAATGGAAGTCAATGCAAAAAACCATTTCATATAAAGTGCCTTTATACTTCTTGTGAGTTACACTATGAATCTTTGAAAAAGAGGATAAACACATGGAATTGAGTTCTACTCTCTCCTACAAAGGGGGTTTACTCATTCATCATAGAGGCAATCAATGGAAGCTAAGCCAAAAACCTGCTTCATACAAAATACCATTATACTTCTTCTGAATTACACTATGCAAACTTGAAATAGAAGCAAAATAGAGCTCTGAAAGAGCATGCAGTAGGAATTGAGTTCTGTTCATTCCTATAAACACGGTTTAATCATTCATCATAGAAACAATGAATGGCAGCCAATGCAAAAAAAAACCGTTTCATATAAAATGCCTTTATACTTCTTGTGAGTTACACTATGCACACTTGAAACACAAGCAAAACAGCCTTCTGAAAGAGCATTCAGTAGGAATTGAGTTGTGCTCTCTTCTACAAATGGGGTTTACACATTCATCATAGAAACAGTGAATGGAAGCCAATGCCAAAACCCTCTTTTTACAAAAAGCCTTTATACTTCTTGTGACTTACACTATGAAAACTGGAAAATAGAAGAAAAACACTGTTCTGAAAGAGTGTGCAGTAGGAATTGAGTTTTGCTCACTCTTACAAATGGGTTTTACTCCCTTATCATAGAAACAATGAATAGAAGCCCATGCCAAAACACTGTTTGTACAAAATGCCTTTATACTTCTTGTGAATTACACTATGTCAACTGGAAAATTGAAGCAAAACAGAGTGTTCTGAAAGAGCATGTGGTAGGAATTGATTTCCACTCTCTTCTACAAATGGGGTTTACTCATTCATCATAGAAACAATGAATGGAAGCCAATGCCAAAACTCGCTTACTACAAAAAGCCTGTGTACTTCTTGTGAATTACACTATGCACACTGGAAAGAGAAGCAAAACACAGTGTTCTGAAAGAGCATGCAGTGGGAATTTTGTTCTGTTCACTCCTGCAAACAGGGTTTAGTCATTCATCATAGAAACAATGAAATGAAGCCAATGTCAAAAACCCACTTCATAGAAAGTGCCTTTATACTTTTTGTGAATTACACTATGCACCCTTGAAATAGAGGAGAAACACAGTGTTCTGAATGAGCATGCAGTAGGAATTGAGTAATGCTCTCTCCTACATAGGGAGTTTACTCATTCTTCGTAGAGGCAACCAATTGAAGTCAATGCCAAATACCTGACTCAAACAATATGCCATTATATTTCTTGTGAATTGCATAATGCACATTTTAAAGAGAAGCAAAGCAGTGTTCTGAAAGAGCATGCAGTAGGAATTTAGTTTGCTCCTACAAATGGGGTTTACTCATTCAACATAGAAACAGTGAATGGAGGCCAGTGCTAAAAACCAGCTTGCTACAAAATGCCTTTATACTTTTCGTGAATTACACAATGCATACTGGAATTAGAAGTGAAACACAGTGTTCTGAAAGAGCATTCAGTAGGAATTGAGTTCTGCTCTATCCATCAAATGGGATTTTCTCAATCATCCTAGAAACAATGAATGGAAGACAATGCTAAAAATGCCTTTATAATTCATGTGAATTACACCATGCACACTAGAAAGAGAACAAAACACAGTGTTCTGAAACAACATGCAGTAGGAATTGAGTTCTTCTCTAACCTACAAACAGGTTTTACTCTTTCATCTTAGAAACAATGAATAGAATCCAACGTCAAAAACCCACTTCATACAAAATGTCTTTATACTTCTTGTGAATTACACTATGCAAACTGGAAAATAGATGCAAAACACAGTGTTCTGAAAGAGCATGCAATAGGAATTGACTTCTGTTCTATCCCACAAAAGGTTTTTTCTCATTAATCATAGAAACAATGAATGGAAGACAATGCCAAAAACCCACTTTGTAAAAAATGCCTTTGTACTTCTTGTGAATTACACTATGCACCCTTGAAATAGAAGTGAAACAGAGTGTTTTGAAAGAGCATGTCGTAGAAATTGAGTTCTGCTCTCTCCTACCAAGGGGGTTTACTCATTCATCATAAAACAATGAATGGAAGCCAATGCCAAAAACCCACTTCGTACAAGATGCCATTATATTTCTTGTGAATTGCACTATACACACTTGGAATAGAAGCAAAATCCAATGTTCTGAAAGAGTATGCATTAGGTATTAAATTCTGCTCTATCCTACAAATGGGTTTTACTTATTCATCATAGAAACAATGAATGGAATCCAATGCCAAAAAACACTCTGTAAAAAAAGTCATTATACTTCTTGTGAATTACACTATGCACAATTGAAATAGAATCAAAACAGTGTTGTGAATGAGCACACAGTAGGAATTTAGTTTTGCTCACTCCTGCAAATGGGGTTTACTCATTCATCATAGAAATGGTGAATGGAAACCAATGCCATAAACCCACTTCCTACAAAGTGCCTTTATACTTGTTGTGAATTACACTATGCACACTTGAAATAGAAGTGAAACAGTGTTCTGAAAGAGCATGCAGTAGGAACTTCATTTTTCTCCCTCCTACAAATGGGGATTGCGCATTCATCTTAGAAACAGTGAATGGAAGCCAAAAACACACTTCCTACAAAACGTCTTTGTATTTTTTGTGAATTACATAGTGTTTTGAAAGAGACTTCAGGAGGAATTGAGTTCTGTTTTGTCCTGTGAACATAGTTTACTCATTCCTCATAGAAACAATGAATGGATGCCAAAGTAAAAAACACACTTCATTAAAAATTCCATTATACTTCTTGTGAATTACACTATGCACACTTGAATTGTAAGCAAAACACAGTGTTCTGAAAGAGCATGTGGTAGGTATTGAGTTCTGCTCTCTTCTATAAGTGGGGTTTACTCATTCATCATACAAACAATGAATGGAAGCAAATGCCAAAAACCCGCCTGGTACAAAATGCCATTATACTTCCTGTGATTTATGCTATGCACACTTGAAATAGAAGTGAATCACAGTGTTCTGAAAGAGCATGCAGTAGGAATTGAATTCTGCTCTATCCTGCCAAAGGGATTTTCTCATTCATCCTAGAAACAATGAATGGAATCCAATGCCAAAAACTGCTTTGTACAAAATGCCTTTATACTTTTTTGTGAATTACACTATGCACACTTGAAAGAGGAGTGAAACACAGTGTTGTGAAAGAGCATGGGGTAGGAAATGAGTTCTGCTCTATCCCAAAAACGAGTGTTACACATTCATCATAGATACAATGAATGGAAGCCAATGACAAAACCCCTTTTACAGCAAAATGTATTTGTATGTCTTGTGAATTACACTATGCAAACTGGAAAGAGAATCTAAACACAGTGTTCTGATAGGGTATGCAGTAGGAATTGAGCTCTGTTCTCTCCTACAAACAGAGTTTACTCATTCCTCATAGAAACAATGAATGGAAGCCAATGCAAAAATCCAGCTTTGTAAAAAATGCCTTTATACTTCTTGTGAATTACACTACGCATGCTTGAAATAGAAGTGAAGCAGAGTGCTCTGAAAGAACATGTCCTAGGAATTGAGTTCTGCTCTCTCCTACAAAGGGGTTTACTCATTCATTATAGAGGCAATGAGTGGAAGCCAAGGCCAAAAAAGCAACTTAGTACAAGATGCCATTATATTTCTTGTGAATTGCACTATGCACAATTTAAATAGAATCAAAACAGTGTTCTGAATGAGCACACAGTAGGAATTTAGTTTTGCTTACTCCTGTAAATGGGGTCTACTCATTCATCATAGAAACAGTGAATGGAAGGCAGTGCCAAAAATCCACTTCAAACAAAATGCCAATATACTTCTCATGAATTACATTATGCACACTGGAAAGAGAAGTGATAAAAGTGTTCTGAAAGAGCATGCAGCAAGAATTTAGTTCTTCTCAACCTACCAACGTGATTTATTCATTCATCATAGAAACAATGAATGGAAATGAAGGCTAAAAATCTGCTTTGTACCAAATGCCTTTATACTTCTTGTGAATTGCATTACATGTACTTGAAAAAGAAGAGAAACACAGTTTTCTGAAAGATCATACAGTAGGAAGTGAGTACTGCTCTATCCCACAAATGGGGTTTTTCCATTCATCATAGAAACAATGAATGGAAACCAATGCCATAAACCCACTTCCTACAAAGTGCCTTTATACTTGTGAATTACACCATGCACACTTGAAATAGAAGTGAAACAGTGTTCTGAAAGAGCATGCAGTTGGAATTTCATTGTGCTCATTCATCTTAGAAACAGTGAATGGAAGCCAAAGCCAAAAACATACTTCCTACAAAACGTCTTTATATTTTTTGTGAATTGCATAGTGTTCTGAAAGAGACTTCAGGAGGAATTGAATTCTGTTTTGTCCTGTGAACATAGTTTACTCATTCCTCATAGAAACAATGAATGGATGCCAAAGTAAAAAAATATGCTTCGTTAAAAATTCCATTATACTTCTTGTGAATTACACTATGCACACTTGAAATGTAAGCAAAGCACAGTGTTCTGAAAGAGCATGTGGTAGGTATTGAGTTCTGCTCTCTTCTATAAGCGGGGTTTACTCATTCATCATACAAACAATGAATGGAAGCAAATGCCAAAAACCCGCCTGGTACAAAGTGCCATTATACTTCCTGTGATTTATGCTATGCACACTTGAAATAGAAGTGAATCACAGTGTTCTGAAAGAGCATGCAGTAGGAATTGAATTCTGCTCTATCCCACCAGAGGGATTTTCTCATTCATCCTAGAAACAATGAATGGAAACCAATGCAAAATACCCGCTTTGTACAAAAATCCTTTATACTTCTTGTGAATTACACTGCACACACTTGAAATAGAAGCAAAAAACAGTGTTTTGAAAGAGCATGCAGTAGGAATTGGGCTCTGCTCTCTGCTAAAAATGGGATTTACTAATTCATCATAGTAACAATGAATGCAAGAAAATTCAAAAAAGGCACTTCACACAAAATGTCTTTATACTTCCTGTGAATTACACTGTGCACACATGAAATAGAAGCAAAACACTGTTTTGAAACAGCATGCAGTAGGAAATGAGTTCTGCTCTCTCCTACAAAGAGGGTTTTCTCATTTATCATAGTAACAAGGAATGGAAGCCAATATACAAATTCTACTTCATACACAATGCCTTTATTCTTCTTGTGAATTACACTATGCACACTTGAAATAAAAGCAAAAACAGTGTTCTGAAAGGATACACAGTAGGAATTGTGTTCTTCTCTCTCCAATAAAAGGGGTTTACTCATTCTTCATAGGAATGAAGAATGTACCAAATGCAAAAAACCACATTGTACAAATGCCTTCATACTTCATGAAAGTTACACTATGAACACTAGAAATGGAAGCAAAACACAGTGTTTTGAACGAGCATGCGGTAGAAATTGAGCGTTTACCATTTCCTCAGTAACAGTGAATGGAAGCCAATGCAAAAAATCCACTTAATACAAAATGCCTTTCCATTTCTTGTGAATTACACTGCACACACATGAAATAGAAACAAAACAGAGTGTTTTGAGGGAGCATGGAGTAGGAACTGAGTTCTGCTCTCTCCTACAAATGGGGTTTACTCATTCATCATAGTAACAATGAATGGAAGCCAAAGTAAAAAAACCCACTTTGTACAAAACGCCTGTATACTTCTTATGAATTACACTGCACACACTTGAAATAGAAGTAAAACACAGTGTTGTGAGAGAGCATACAGTAGGAATTGAGTTCATCTATCTGCTCCAAATGAGGTTTAGTAATTCATCATAGTAACAATGAATGGAAGCCAATGCAAAAAGCGCGCTTTTACAAAATGCCTTTATAGCTCTTGTGAATTACACTGCACACACTTAAAATAGAAGCAAAACACAGTGTTCTGAAAGAGCATGCAGTAGGAATTGAGTTCTGCTCTCTGCTGTAAACGGGGTTTAATAATTCATCATAATAATAATGAATGGAAGCCAATGCAATTCACCTGCTTTGTACAAAATGCCTTTATACTTCATGTGAATTACACTATGCACACTTGAAATAGAAGGAAAACACAGTGTTTTGAAAGAACATGCATTAGGAATGGAGTTCCACTCTCTCCAACAAATGCAGTTTACTCTTTCATCAGTAACAATGAATGGAAGCCAATGCAAAAAACACGATTTGTACAAAATGCTTGCATACTTCTTGTGAATTACACTGTACACACTTGAAATAGAAGCAAAACACAGTGTTGTCTAACATCACACAGTAGGAATTGAGTTCTGCTCTCTCCTACAAACAGGGTTTACTAATTCATCATAGTAACAATGAATGGAAGCCAATGCAAGAAACCCGGTTTGTACAAATTGCCTTTATACTTCTTGTGAATTACACTGTGCACACTTGAGATAGAAGCAAAACACAGTATTGTGAAAGAGCGTGCATTAGGAATTGAGTTCTGCTGTCTGATACAAACGAGTTTTACTAATTCATCATTGTAACAATGAACGGAAGCCAATGCAAAAAGCATGCTTCATAAAAAATGTCTTTATACTTCTTGTGAATTACAATGTGCACACATGAAATAGAAACTAAATACAGTGTTTTGAAGGAGGATTTAGTAGAAATTCAGTCTGCTCTCTCCTACAAACAGGGTTTACTCATTCATCATAGTAACAAAGAATGGAAGCCAAAACAAAAAATCCAATTCATACAAAATGCCTTTATACTTCTTGTGAATTACAGTGTGCACACTCGAAATACAAGAAAAACACAGTATTCTGGCAGGGCATGCAGTAGGAATTGTAGTCTGCTCTCTCCAATTAAAGGCATTTACTCATTCTTCATAGTAATAATGCCTGTGTCAAAAGCAAAATTCTGCACTTACAAAATTACAATATGAACCCTTGAAATAGAAGCAAAACACAGTGTTTTGAAAGACCATGCAGTAGGAATTGAGTTCTGCTGTCTCCTCTAAACAGGGTTTACCATTTCATCATAGTAACAATGAATGGAAGCCAATGCAAATAACTGCTTAATAAAATGCCTTTATACTTCTTGTGAATTACACTGCATGCACATGAAATTGAAGCAAAACAGAGTTTTTGAAAGAGCATGCAGTAGGAATTGAGTTCTGCTCTCTTCTACAAAAGGGTTTATTTATTCATCATAGTAACAACGAATGGAAGCCAATACAAAAAAACTGCTTCAAACAAAATGCCTTTATACTTCTTGTGATTTACACTGTGCACACTTGAAATAAAAGCAAAACGCAGTGTTCTGAAAGAGCATGCAGTAGGAATTGTGTGCTGCTCTCTCGAATACAAGGGATTTACTCATTCTTCATAGTAACAATGCACGTACCAAATGCAAAAACCCGCTTGAAAAAATGCATTTATATCTCTTGTGTACTTAATTATGAACACTTGAAATATTAGCTACACACAGTGTTTTGAAAGAGCATGCAGTAGGAATTGAGTTCTGCTCTCTGTTACAAACGGGGTTTACCAATTCATCATAGTAACAATGAATGGAAGCCAAAGCAAAAAACTCGCTTCATACAAAATGTCTTTATACTTCTTGTAAATTACACTGGGCACAAATGTAATAGAAGCAAAACCCAGTGTTTCGAAAGAGCATGCAGTAGGAATTGAGTTCTGGTCTCTCCTACAAAAAGGGTTTACTCATTCATCATTGTAACAAGGAATGGAAGCCAATATGCAAAAATAGCCCCATGAAAAATGCCCTTATTCTTGTTGTGAATTACAATGTGCACACTTGAAATAAAAGCAAAACACTATACTCTTAAAGGGCTTGCAGCAGGAATTGTGTTCCGCTCTCTCCAAGGGGTTTACTCATTCTTCATAGAAACAATGCATGTACCAAATGCAAAAACCACATTGTACAAATTGCCTTTATACTTCTTGTGAATTACACTATCAACACATGAAATAGAAGTGAAACACACTGTTCTGAAACAGCATGCAGTAGGAATTGTGTTCTACTATCTCCAATAAAATGAGTTTACTCATTCTTCATAGTAACAATGCCTTTATCAAATGCAAAAACCCACTTCATACAAAATGCCTTTATACTTCTTGTGAATTACACTGTGCACACTTGAAATAAAAGCAAAACACATTGTTCTAAAAGAGCATGCAGTGGGAATTGTGTTTTGCTCTCTCCAATAAAAGGGGTTTACTCATTCTTCATAGTAACAGTGCATGTACCAAACGCAAAAACCTGCATTTTATAAAATGCCTTTATACTTCTTTTAATTACACTATGAACATTTGAGATACAAGCAAAACACAGTGTTTTGAAAGAGCATGCAGAAGGAATTGAGTTCTCCTGTCTCCTCCTAACAGGGTTTACCATTACATCATAGTAACAAGAATGGAAACCAATGCAAAAAACCTGCTTCATATAAAATGTCTTTATACTTCTTGTGAAATACACTCTGCACACATGAAATAGAAGCAAAACACAGTGTTTTGAAAGAGCATGCAGTAGGAATTGAGTTCTCTCTTCACACAGGGTGTACTCATTTATCATAGTAACAACGAATGGAGGTGAATACACAAAACCCACTTCAAACAAAATGCCTTTATACTTCTTGTGAAGTACACTATGCATATTTGAAATAAAAGCAAAACACAGTGTTCTGAAAGAGCATGCAGTAGGAATCAAGTTCTGCTCTCTGCTACAAACTGGGTTTAATAATTCATCACAGTAACAATGAATGGAAGCCAATGCAAATAACCCACTTCATACAAAATGTCTTTTTACTTCTTGTGAATTACACTGTGCACACATGAAATAGAAGCAAAACACAGTGTTCTGAAGGAGCATTCAGTAGGAATTGAGTTCTGCTGTCTGCTACAAATGAGGTTTAGTAATTCTTTATAGTAAAAATGAATGAAATCCAATACAAACACTAGCTTCATACAAAATGTCTTTATACTTCTTGAGAATTATGCTGTGTACACATGAAATAAAAACAAAACACAGTGTTTTGAAATACGAAGCTGTGGAAATTGAGTTGTGCTGTCTTCTACAAACAGGATTTACACATTCATTATAGTAACAACGAATGGAAGCCAATACACAAAACCTACTTAATACAAAATGCCTCTATACCTTTTGTGAATTACATTGTACACACCTGAAATAAATGGAAAACAGTGTTCTAAAACAGAATGCAGGAGAAATTGTGTTATTCTCTCTCCAATAAAAAAGGTTTACTTATTCTTCATAGTAACAATGCATGTACCAAATGCAAAAAAAAATGTATTGTACAAAATACCTTTATACTTATTGTGAACTACACAATTAACACAGTATTTTCAAACAGCATGCAGTAAAAATTGAGTTCTTCTGTCTCCTACACATGGGGTTTAACGTTTCTTCATAATAACTATCAATAGAAGCCAATGCAAAAAACCTGCTTAATACAAAATGCCTTTATAGTTCTTGTGAATTACACTGCACACACATGAAATATTAGCAAAACACAGTGTTTTGAAAGAACATGCAGTAAGAATTGAGTTCTGCTCTCTCCTACAAAAGAGGTTGACTCATTCATCATAGTAACAATGAATGGAAGCCAATGCAAAAAGCACAGGTTCTACAAAATGCCTGTATTCTTCTTGTGAATTACACTGCACAATTGGAAATTGAAACAAAGCACAGTGTTCTTAAAGAGCATGCTGTAGGAATTGTGTTGTGCTCCCTGCTACAAATGGAGTTTACTAATTCATCATAGTAATCATGAATGGAATCCAATGCAAAAAAACCACTTAATACAAAATGTATTTATACTTCTTTTGAGTTAAACTGTGCACACATGAAATAGAAACAAAGCACAATGTTTTGAAAGGACATGCAGTGGGAATTGAATTCTGCTATCTCTTATTAACTGGATTTACTTATTCATGATAGTAACAACGAAGGGAACCCAATATAGAAAACATGCTTCACACAAAATGCTTTTCTACTTCTTGTGAATTACACTGTGCACACTCAAAATAAAAGCAAAATACAGTGTTTTGAAAGAGCATGCAGTAGGAATTGAGTTCTGCTCTCTCCTACAAAAAGGATTTACTCATTCATCATTGTAACAATGACTTGAAGCCAAGACAAAAACCCAGTTTCTACAAAATGTCTTTATTCTTCTTGGGAATTACACTGTGCACATTGTAAATAGAAGAAAAACAGTGTTGTTAAAGAGCATGTTGTAGGACTTGTGTTCTGCTCTCTGCTACAAATGGAGTTTAGTAATTCATCATAGTAACCATGAATGGAATGGAAAGAAACTGCTTCATACAAAAAGCCTGTATGCTTCTTGTGAATTGCACTGTGCACACATGAAATAGAAACAAAACACAGTGTTTTGAAAGAGCATGCAGTAGGAATTGAGTTCTGCTCTCTCCTACAAAAAGGGTTTACTCATTCATGATAGTAACAACAAATGGAAGCCAATACACAAAACACGCTTCACACAAAATGCCTTTCTACTTCTTGTAAATTACAGTGTGCACAGTCGAAATAAAAGCAAAACACAGTGTTCTGAAAGACCAAGCAGTAGGAGTTGTGTTGTGCTCTGTCCAATAATAGGGGTTTACTCATTCTTCATAGTGACAATGCATGTAACAAATGCAATAATCTGCATTGTAGAAAATGCCTTTATACTTGTTGTGAATTACACTATGAACACTTAAAATAGAAGTGAATCACAGTGTTTTGAAAGAGCATGCAGTAGGAATTGAGTTCTGCTGTCTCCTACAAACAGGGTTTACCTTTTAATGATACTAACAATGAATGGAAGCCAAAGTAAAAAAAAAAAACACTTAAAACAAAATGCCTGTATAATTCTTGTGAATTACACTGTGCACACTTCAAATAGAAGCAGAACACAGTGTTGTGAAAGAGCATGCAGCAAGAATTGAGTTCTGGTCTCTAGTACAAACGGGGTTTACTAATTCATCATAGTAACAACGAATGGAATCCAATGCAAAAAAACGGCCTCATACAAAATGTCTTTATACTTCTCGTGTATCACACTGTGCACACATGAAATAGAAGCAAAACACAGTGTTTTGAAAGAGTATTCAGTAGGAATTGAGTTCTGCTTTCTGCTACAAATGGGGTTTAGTACTTCATCATAGTAACAACAAATGGAAGTCAATGAAAAAACCCACTTAACACCAAATGCCTTTATAGTTCTGTGAATTACAGTGTGCACACATGAAATAGAAGCAAAACAATGTTTTGAAAGAGCATGCAGTAGGAATTGAGTTCTGCTTTCTCCTACAAACGGGGTTGACTCATTATCATAGTAACAATGAATGGAAGCCAATGCAAAAAACCCGCTTTGTACAAAGTGCTTTATCCTTCTTGTGAATTTCACTGCACACACTTGAAACAGAAGCAAAACACAGTGTTCTGAAGGAGAATGCCATAGGAATTGTGTTCTGCTCTCTCAAATAAGAGGTTTACTCATTCTTTATAGTAACAATGCATGTCCCAAATGAAAAAAAACCACATTGTACAAAACGCCTTTATGTTTCTTAAGAATTACACTATGAACACTTGGAATAGAGGCAAAACACAGTGTTTTGAAAGAGCAAGCAGTAGGAATTGACTTCTGCTGTCTCCTACAAACACGGTTTACCATTTCATCATAGTAATAATGAATGGAAGCCAATGCAAAAAACCTTCTTAATACAAAATACCTTTATAGTTCTTGTGAATTACAGTGCAAAGACATGAAACAGAAGCCAAACACAGCATTTTGCAAGAGCATGATGTAGGAATTGAGTTCTATTCTCTCCTACAAACGGGGTTTACTCATTCATCATAGTTTCAATGAATGGAAGCAAATGCAAATAACTGGCTTATACATTTTATGAAGTTTTATACATTTTATGAATTACAATGTGCACAAATGAAATAGAAGCAAAACACAGTGTTCTGAGATAGCATGCAGTAGGAATTTTGTGCTGTTCTCTCCAATAAAAGGGGTTTACTCATTTTTCATAGTAACAATGCATGTAGCAAATGAAAAAAACCAAAATTGTACAAAATGCCTTTATTGTTCTTGTGAATTACACTATGAACACTTGAAATAGAAGTGAAACACAGCATTTTGAAAGAGCATGCAGTAGGAATTGAGTTCTGCTGTCTCCTACAAATGGCTTACCATTTCATCATAGTAAGAATGAATGGAAGCCAATGCAAAAAACCCACTTAATACAAAATGCCTCTACAGTTCTTGTGAATTACACTGTGCACACATGAAATAGAAGCAAAGCACAGTGGTTGGAATGAGAATGCAATAGGAATTGAGTTCTACTCTCTCCTACAAAAGAGATTTACTTATTCATCATAGTAACAATTACTGGAAGCCAAAACAAAAAAATTGCTTTGCACAAAATGACTTTATACTGCTTGTGAATCACACTGCATACACTTGAAATAGAAGCAAAACACATTGTTCTGAAAGAGCATGCAGTAGCAATTGAATTCTGCTGTCTCCTCAAAACATGGTTTACCATTCCATCATAGTAATGAGTTGAATCCAATCCAAAAAACCCACTTAATACAAACTACCTTTATAGTTCCTGTGAATTACCCTGTGCACATATGAAATAGAAGCAAAACACAGTGTTTTGAAATAGCATGCAGTAGAAATTGAGTTTTACTCTTCCTACAAAAGGGGTTTACTTATTCATCATAGGAACAATCAATGGAAGCCTATGCAAAAAACACCCATTGTGGGAAGAAGACAAGATGGCCAATCAGTGAAGAACAAAATTCAAAGCCTCCCAGGAGAAACAACTCATATGCTAGAATAAAACACCCTGGAGAGACCCAGATAGAGGGAGATGGATCCTCTTGACACAGGAAGAAATTAAAACATAAAAAAGCTTCTGCAAAACTTTAGGACTATAACTTAAACAGCTAAAAATTATGAGACACAGCATTTTTGTGATGACCCACCAAGTTTGCACCAGCTTGAATCCACACTGGCAGGCAGAGCCACCCAAACTCATTCCCACCACCACTCAGAGGAAGCACAGCAGCCCTGAAGTCAGGGGTTGGTGAGTCTAACAGAGAGTGGAATTGGTGAAGGGACCTTCATTAATCCACAGTGAGTGCTGGGAATGAGATCCCCCTCCACGGGAAAGGCACAACCAAATGGGCAACATGTTGGAATCAGGCAGGAGAAGCCTGAACTGGGAGTGACAGTGATTTCAGTTGGTTGCTCCCTCCCCAGAGCAAATTCATGGGATTTGCTCAGACTAGGTCATGACCCTGGCTGGGACCCAATGAGCTGTCCCAAATCAATTCCCTGTGCCTAGTACACACTAATCAGGTGAAGGCACCTGAAGTTTGGCTGGCCTGGTGGGGAAGGGCAGGCATATGCAGCCACTGCTTACACCTCAGTGACAAGAGCAGGCAGGAGAGGGCAGAGTTCCCTCACAAGCATGCTTTGGAGGAAACGTGGCCAGCAGGGAAGGGGACTGGGACCTGCACTATAACCTGTGTGGAGGAAGCCAAGGCCATGACAAGAGAGAAAGGAAGGAGGAGGCCCCCAGCACAGAACCCTGAGAGCACTGATCCAAGAGAAGAAAAAACAAAGGAGACTTAGGGTGGCAAACACACAACATCAGACATGGCTTCAATGGACATTAAGAGATATCTTCAGGACCTTGCAAATGAGCTCAAAACTGAAATATTAAATCAGATAAAGCAAGATATGAGTAGAGTAATAAAAGAAATGCTCTCAGGAAGCATCTCTCAGGATGATACAGACAGAAGAAGGGAGGAACACAAAAAAAGGAGGGAAACATTCGATAAAGAAAATATAGAATACATGAAGCAGATTCAAAGAGACTGCCAGGAAATTAAAAACTCCCTTGAAAGCTGGCAAAATGCCTTAAAAGAAAATAAGGAGAGACTATCAAAACTTGAAGACAAGTTTGCAATGTGTGATCATGAAAGGAAAGATCTCTTAAAAATAACAAGGAAACAGGAAGTAACAATATAAAGGCTAGAAGATGACAAGAGAATCTACAATTTAAGAATAAGAAATGTGAATGGAGAAGCAGGAATACATACAGGTGAATTACAAAGGCTATTCACAGAAATAATTAAGGAAAACTTCCCAAGCATGGGAAAAGAAAATGACATTCGGTTGTGTGAGGCATACAGAACTCCAGGCACCTACAACCAAAACAGATCTACACCCAGACATATAATAATGAAGATACCAGAAATTCAATAAAAAACAGAATATTAAAAGCTATCAGAGAAAAGAAATAGATTAACTATAAAGGTAAGCCCATCAGATTGCTGACTTCTCAACACAGACCATCAGATCAAGAAGAGTTTGGGGCAAAGTATTCCAAGCCCTGAAAACAAATAACCTCCAGCCCAGATTGATGTACCCTGCAAAACTGTCACTAGAAATTAAAAGAGAAACAAGATGCTTCCATGACAAAGAGGATCTGGGGGAGTTTGTGACCACCAAAGTAATCCTACAGAGAATACTGAAGGACATTCTAGAGAGAGAGAGAAAAAAACCCAGGATTTTAGGAACAGTGGTAGAAATGTCTCAATGAGTGGGGCAGGCAGTAGAATGAAGGAGAACACTAGACAAATAAAGGCAGAAAAATAGCATAGCAGAAATGAGGCAGAGAAGGATAACTAGAAATTCTAACATAGATGGCCTTGATAAACTATATTGTAAGTAGTGCACCAGGATTTAAAACCTACATTACTCACACTACTCTGCTTAGAAGTATTATATTCTGCTACAGTCATGCTACCTGTACTAGATTTGAGGGCACAGACAGTAATCCCAAAAATAACAGGATATAGTATGGTAATCATCCTTAATTTCCTATTAACATAATCTAAAACTGTAAAATCTACACTGTTTCACCATAAATCATAATCGAATCTTGTTTGCTGGATCGCTGTTTTGTATTGATAGATTTTATTCAAAGCTGTGATGATTGATAGTATCAAGTCTGAGAGTATAGGCAACTGCACTTAAGATGACAAGATCCACTAGAATATCCACTCTGGTTTGATTATTACCTGTCTTTGAAGTTTTATACTGTCCACAATGTTTTATTTTTACTAATATTGTTATTTACTGCCATATTAATTATACTGCTATATTCAATTATGCCTGATGACACAGACAATTCTATTGAAGATAATAAGAAACAACACAGTAATCATGGTATATCATCTTGTACTGTGGTTTTATACGACTTTTTGGTTTCATGTTTTTATAGCAATTTGTTTCATTTTGTCTTCTAAGTTTTGTTTTTCCCTCTAATATAGAAAGTATAGAAGTACATGCAGAGATGCATGAATGTGAAGCTGTTTACACTCTCACTATTTGACCATCTACTTTGTATGCTTTAATTTTGTAAATTGAACAACTATTTCTAAGGGAACAATATGTAATTTATTAATTAGTGATTTCTTAATGTTTATCCTTTTTTTGGAATTCTGTATTACCTCTACCCTTTACATGTTTTTGTTTCGCTTAAAAAAATTCTGATTGCACAAAATGCCTTTATACTTCTTGAGAATCACACTGCTCACACTTGAAATAGAAGCAAAACACATTGTTCTGAAAGAGCATGCAGTAACAATTGAGTTCTGCTCTCTGCTACAAACGGGGTTTACCAGTTCATCATAGTAACTATGAATGGAAGCCATTGGAAAAACCTGCTTCATATGAATTTTGTGCATTGGGTTCCATTCATTCTTATTATGATCAATGTGTAAATGTTTTGTGTAGCAGAAAGAACTACTGAATTTCTGTTGCAAGCACTTTGAAAACACTGCATTTTGCTTCACTTTCAAGTGTGTGCTGTGTATTTCACAAGAAGTATACAGGCATTTTGTAGGAAGCGGGATTTGTGCATTGGTTTCTATTCATTATTATTATGATGAATGTGTAAATGTCTTGAGTAGCAGAGAGAACAACTAAATTCCTACTGCATACACTTTCCAAACACTGCATTTTACTTCTATTTCAAGTCTGTGCAGTGTATTTCAAAAGAAGTATAAAGGCATTTTGTAGGAAGTGGGTTTTGTGCATTGGCTTCCATTCATTCCTATTATGATGAATGTCTAAATCACTTGTGTAGCAGAGAGAACTACTGAATTCCTGCTGCATGAACTTCCAAAACACTGCATTTTGGTTCTCTTTCTAGTGTGTGTAGTGTCTTCCCAAGAAATATAAAGGCATTTTGTAGGAAGCGAGTTTTGTGCATTGGGTTCCTTTCATTCTTATTATGATGAATGTGTATATGTCTTGTGTAGCTGAGAGAATTACTGAATTTCTGTTGGAAGCACTTTGAAAACACTACATTTTGCTTCTATTTCAAGTGTGTGCTTTGTATTTCTCAAGAAGAATAAAGGTATTTGTAGGAAGCGGGATTAGTGCTTTGGCTTCCATTCCTTCTTATTATGATGAACGTGCAAATCTCTTGTGTAGCAGATAGAACAACTGAATTCCTACTGCATGCATTTTCAAAACACTGTGTTTTGGTTTTTTTTTCATGTGTGTGTAGTGTATTTCACAAAAAATATACAGGCATGTTTTAGGAAACAGGTTTTGTGCTTTGGTTTCCATTCAATCTTATTATGATGAATGTGTAAATTTCTTGTGTAACAGACAGGACAACTTAATTCCTACTGCATGCATTTTCAAAACACTGTGTTTTACATCTATTTCAAGTGTGTGCAGTGTATTTCACAAGAAGTTTAAAGGCATTTTGTACGAAGCAGGTTTTGTGCATTGGCTTCCATTCATTCTTATCATGAAAGTGTAAGTCACTTGTGTAGCAGAGAGAACTACTGACTTACTGAAGCATGCACTTTCAAAATACTTCATTTTGGTTCTTTTTCATGTGTGTACTGTGTATTTCACAAGAAGTATAAAAGCATTTTGTAGGAAGCTTGATTTGTTCATTGGCTTCCATTCATTCTTATTGAACGTGTAAACGTCTTGTGTAGCAGAGAGAACAACGGAAATTCTGTTGCATGCACTTATAAAACACTGCATTTCATTTCACTTTCAAGTGCGTGCTATGTATTTCACAAGAAGTATGAAGGCATTTTGTAAGAAGCGGGATTTGTTCATTGGTTTCCATTCATTATTATTATGATGAATGTGTAAATATCTTGTGTAGCAGAAAGAACAACAGAAATTCTGTTGCATGTGCTTTCAATACACTGCCTTTTACCTCTATTTCAAGTGTGTGCAGTGTATTTCACAAGAATTATAAAGGTATTTTGTAGGAAGTGGGTTTTGTGCCTTGGCTTCCATTCATTCTTATTATGATGAATGTGTATATGTCTTGTGTAGCAGAGAGAATTACTGAACTTCCATTGCAAGTGCTTTGAAAACACTGCCTTTTGCTTCTATTGCAATTGTGTGCTTTGTATTTCAGAAGAATAAAATCATTTTGTAGGAAGCGGGATTAGTGCTTTGGCTTCCATTCCTTCTTATTATGATGTATGTGTAAATCTCTTGTGTAGCAGACAGAACAACTGAATTCCTACTACATGCATTTTCAAAACACTGCATTTTGGTTCTTTTTCACCTGTGTGCTGTGTATTTCATAAGAAATATAAAGGCACTTTTTATGAAGTGTGTTTTGTGCATTGGCTTCCATTCAGTCTTACTATGATGAATGTGTAAATCTCTTGTGTAGCAGACAGAACAACTGAATTCCTACTTCATGCATTTTTAAAATGCTGCATTTTACATCTATTTCAAGTGTGTACAGTGTTTTTCACAAGGAGTATAAAGCATTTTGTAGGCAGCAGGTTTTGTGCATTGGGTTGCATTCATTCTTATTATGATGAATGTGTAAATTTCCTGTGTAGAACACAGAACCACTGAATTCCTACTGCATAGTTTTTCAAAACACTGCATTTTACTTCTATTTCAACTGTGTGCAGTGTATTTCAAAAGAAGTATAAAGGCATTTTGTAGGAAGTGGGTTTTATGCGTTGGCTTCCATTCATTCCTATTATGATGAGTGTGTTAATCACTTGTGTAGCAGAGAGAACTACTGAATTCCTGCTGCATGAACTTCCAAAACACTGCATTTTGGTTTTCTTTCTAGTGTGTGCAGTGTCTTCCCAAGAAATATAAAGGCATTTTGTAGGAAGCGAGTTTTGTGCATTGGGTTCCTTTCTTTTTTATTGTGATCAATATGTTTATGACTTGTGTAGCAGAGAGAATTACTGAATTTCTGTTGGAAGCACTTTTAAAACACTACGTTTTGCTTCTATTTCAAGTGTGTGCTTTGTATTTCACAAGAAGAATAAAGGCATTTTGTAGGAAGCGGGATTTGTGCTTTGGCTTACATTCCTTATTGTGATGAATGTGTAAATCTCTTCTGTAGCAGACAGAACAACTGAATTCCTACTGCATGCATTTTCAAAACACTGCATATTACATCTATTTCAAGGGTGTGCAGTGTATTTCACAAGATGTTTAAAGGCATTTTGTAGGAAGCGGGTTTTGTGCATTGGCTTCCATTCATTCTTATTATGATGAATGTGTAAATCTCTTGTTTGGCAGAGAGAACTACTGACTTACTGAAGCATACACTTTCAAAACACTGTGTTCTGGTTCTTTTTCATGTATGTGCTGTGTATTTCACAAGAAGTATAAAGGAATTTTGTAGGAGGTGGGATTTGTGCATTGCGTTCCATTCATTCTGTTTATGATTAATGTGTAAGTAACTTGTGTAGCGGAGAGAACAACTGAATTACTACTGCATGCATTTTCAAAACACTGTGTTTCACATCTATTTCCAATGTGTGCAATGTATTTCACAATCAGTGTAAAAGCATTTTGTTGAAAGTGGGTTTTTTGCATTGGCTTCCTTTCATTCTTATTATGATGAATGATTAAATCACTTGTGTAGCAGAGAGAACTACTGACTTCCTCCTGCAGCATGCAGTTTCAAAACACTGCATTTTGTTTCTTTTTCATCTGTGTGCTGTGTATTTCACAAGAAATATAAAGGCATTTTGTAGGAAGCGGGTTTTGTGATTGGCTTCCATTCATTCTTATTATGATGAATGTGTACATCTCTTGTGTAGCAGAGAGAACAACTGCATTCCTACTGCATGCACTGTCAAAACAATGTGTTTTAATTCTATTTAAAGTTTGTCCTGTGTATTTCACAAGAAGTATAAAGGCATTTTGTAGGAAGTGGTTATTGTGCTTTGGTTTCCACTCATTCTTATTATGATGAAAGTGTAAATCACTTGTGTAGCAGAGAGAACTACTGACTTCCTGCAGCATGTGCTTTAAAAAAACACTGCATTTTGGTTCTTTTTCTTGTGTTTGCTGTGTATTTCACAAGAACTATAAAGGCATTTTGTAGGAAGCAAGCTTGTGCATTGGGTTCCATTCATTCTTGTTATGATGAATGTGTAAATCTCTTGTGTAGCAGAGAGAACAACTGAATTTCTGTTGCATGCACTTTCAAAACACTTCATTTTGCTTCTCTTTCAAGTTTGTACTGTGTATTTCACAAGAAGTATAAATGCTTTTTGTAGGAAACGGGATTTATTCTTTGGTTTCCATTCATTATTATTATGATGAATGTGTAAATGTCTTGTGTAGCAGACAGAACAATGGAAATTCTGTTGCATGTGCTTTAAAAACACTGTGTTTTACCTCTATTTCAAATGTGTGCAGTGTATTTCATAAGAACTATAATGGCATTTTTAGGAAGCGTGTTTTGTGCATTGGGTTCCATTCATTCTTATTATGATGAATGTGTTAATCTCGGTGTGTAGCAGACAGAACAACTCAATTACTACCACATGCATTTTCAAAACACTGAATTTTACATCTATTTCAAGTGTGTGAAGTGTATTTGACAAGAAGTATAAAGGCATTTTTTAGGAAGCATGTTTTGTGGCTTGGGTTCCATTCATTCTTATGATGAAAGTGTAAATCTCTTGTGTAGCAGACTGGACAACTGAATTCCTACAGCATGCATTTTCAAAACACTGATTTTTACATCTATTTCAAGTGTGTGCAGTGTATTTCACAAGAAGTACAAAGGCATAGTGTAGG
Organism: Hydrochoerus hydrochaeris; assembly: GCA_004027455.1. NCBI lineage: Eukaryota > Metazoa > Chordata > Mammalia > Rodentia > Hydrochaeridae > Hydrochoerus > Hydrochoerus hydrochaeris. The sequence goes on along the minus strand of PVLA01005421.1, from coordinate 88,916 downwards.
ACTCAGGTTTTATGCATTGGCTTCCATTCATTCTTATTATGATGAATGTGTAAATCTCTTATGTAGCACACAAAACAACTGAATTCCTACTGCATGCATTTTCAAAACACTACATTTCACATCTATTTTAAGTGTGTGCACTGTATTTCACAAGCAGTATAAAGGCATTTTTTTAGGAAGCGGGTTTTGTGTATTGGTTTCCATTCATTCTTATTATAATGAATGTGTAAATGTCTTGTGTAGCAGAGAGCACTATTAATTCCTGCTCCATGCACTTCCAAAAATTGCGTTTTGGTTCTATTTCAAATGTGTGCAGTGTATTTCACAAGAAGTATAAAGGCATTTTGTAGGAAGTGGGTATTGTGCATTGGCTTCCATTCATTCTTATTATGATGAATGTGTAAATGTCTTGTGTTGCAGAGACTACAACTGAATTTCTATTGCATGTGTTTTCAAAACACTGTGTTTTCTTTCTATTTCAATTGTGTGCATTGTATTTCACAAGTATAAAAGTATTTTGTAGAAAGCGGGTTTTATGTATTGGGCCCCAGTGATTCTTATTATGATGAATGTGTAAATATCTTCTGTAGCACACAGAACAACTGATTTTCTACTTCATCCTTTTTCAAAACACTGCATTTTACATCTATTTCAAGTGTGTGTGGTGGATTTCACAAGAAGTATAAAGGCATTTTGTAGGGAGCCCATTTTGTGCATTGGGTTCCATTTATTCTTTTTATGATGAATGTGTAAATCACTTGTGTAGCAGATAGAACAACTGAATTCCTACTGCATGCACTTTCAAAACACTGCATTTTACTTCTATTTGAAGTGTGTGCAGTGCATATCACAAGAAGTATAAAGGCATTTTGTAGGGTGCAGGATTTGTGCGTTGGCCTCCATTCATTCTTACTATGATGAATGTGTAAATTTCTTGTGTAACAGAGAGAAAAACTGAATTCCTGCTGCATGCATTTTCAAAACACTGCATTTTACATCTATTTCAAGTGTGTGCAGAGTATTTCACAAGCAGTGTAAAGGCATATTGTTGGAAGCAAGTTGGTGCATTTGCTTCCATTCATTCTTATTATGATGAAAGTGTAAATCACTTGTGTAGCAGAGAGACCTACTGAGTTCATGCTGCATGCAGTTTCTTTTTTTTAGTTACAGTTTTCTTCTTCATTTAACAGGGAGAGTAATATCTACTCAAAATCAACTGAAGTTAAAATGAGATCATGTATCTGAAGCACAGGGTACAGAGACAGATATATACTTACTGCTCAATACATAATAGAGATATATAGCTAGACAGACAGACAGATAAATATGGAAGTGAAGGAAAACATCCTTAATTCTACAACCACAGTAATACAAACTTGTATTTCTTTGTATTTTATGCACATATAAAACATTTTACATCATAATTGTAAAATATAGTTTTATCATTTTTCTATAATTTCATATTATCATGTGGGACTGTAATTACCCTTCACCTTGTGACATGAGATTCCATTAAGCAGATTACTACAATTTAACCACTAAATTTCTGCCAAGTATTTGAGAAATTTTCCTATTACATATAATGGTTCAATAGCATTTTCATAAATATAGTTTTTCATTCATTGAGACTCTTTCCTTAAGATGAATTTCCAAAGCAGATTTCTTAGGTAAGCATGAATTCTTTCATCACTTAGTTCTGTGAAACTGCCTTGCATTGGTTTACACAATTTGTAAGTCCTTCTCCAGTGGCATATTTTAATTTTTTTATTGAAATGGGTCTTGGTTTGTTTTGGTTTTGGTTAAGGTTTTTTGTTTTGTTTTCTTGTTTGATGGTTTTTGTTTTTTTGGTTTTTTTTTAGACAGGGTCTCACTTTCTAATTCAGGCTAGCCTTGAACTCTGACTGTGGAACCCCAGCTGGCCTTGAACTTGCAGTGATCCTCCTGCCTCTGCCTTCTGAGTGCTGAAATTACAGGCATGAACCATCACACTCAGCTAAGAGTTTTGTCCATACTGGCCTCAAACTCACCATCCTCCTGCCTCAGTGTCTTTCAGAATCCCAAGTAGCTAAACTTACAAGTACACTGCCACTATGCCTGCCTAAATGTCATAAATATAATGTTCTCTTTAAGATCCAGTATTAGTCTTCCATTTGCTAAGTACTGACCATATACCAAGCACTAGTCTAAGGACTTATATAAATATTTGTCATCCCCATAACACATCTCTGGAGTAACTACTGTTATCCTCTTTTGCAGATGAAGTAGATTCAGGTTCAGAAAATTTAAAAGTCATGTCCAAGGTCACATAGCAGCTAAGTGGTAGTACTTGGACTCAAACTCAAATGCCATCTAATGCCACAGGGCTCTTAAACACTTGGCCATATTGCTACCTCACTCCACTACCCCATAACAGTAGATGGGAAAAGCTATTTTATTAATGCTTCAAACTGCAATTTGTTGATTGCTACTAAGGCTGATTATTTTCATGAGTTAAAAGGCTATGTGTCAGCATAGCGTTTTTCCAAGATGCTCTGTTCCCACCTGGCTGATTTCACTGAGATTCCAATTCTCAGAGAAGGGACTCCTTACAGCCCCGTAGGAATGGAAAACACATTTTCTCAGTTATGTCCACGTTTTCACTCACACCTGTGTTGTGGCTTTATGCTGTCTTGGAATGCTCTGCAACATGTTTTGAAATATACCCAAGTGCCAAGGCTGCAGCCTCTTTGACTCCAGGGTCAAAGTCTTCCAAGCATATCACCAGTGTATCCAGTGGTCTGTAATCAACTATGGCCTGAACTATCTGGAGAGAATGTTTACCAACTGCTTTCAACACAAGATGAATTGTGCACTCATACACACAAAATCCACATCCTGCAGCAACTCAAGTTCTGCTGTTTGCTCGCCCACTCCATGGCCGCCCACGCACCCTGGAGCCCGGTTTTCTGGTCCGCCTGCCCGGGGAGGGAGGTTCACCCAAGGAGGCCCTACCGCAAGCCCCTCAGGCCCTGACCATCCTCCTGCTTCAGGCTCATGGTGCTCTGCCCCAGCACCAGCCCGCAGAGGGAGCGGTGGTGGGGCGCAACACTGGCGGTCTGCGAGCATTTTCAAAACACTGCATTTTACTTCTATTCCAAGTGTTGCTGTGTATTTCCCAAGCATAAAGGCATATTGTAGGAAGCGGGTTTTGTGCATTGGCTTCAATTCATTATTATTATGATGAATGTGTAAATGTCTTGTGTAGCAGAGAGAAAAACTGAATTCCTGCTGCATGCACTTTCAAAACACTGCATTTTGGTTCTTTTTCAAATGTGTGCTGTGTATTTCAAAAGAAGTATAAAAGCGTTTTGCAAGAAGCGGGATTGGTGCATTGGTTTCCTTTTATTCTTATTATGACGAATGTGTAAATGTCTTGTGTAGCAGAAAGAACTACTGAATTCCTGCTGCATGCAATTTCAAAACACTGCATTTTAGTTGTGTTTCAAGTATGTGCTTTGTATTTCAAAAGAAGTATAAAGGCATTTTATAGGAAGCGGGTTTTGTGGATTGGCTTCCATTCATTCATATTATGATGAATGTGTAAATATCTTGTGTAGCAGAGAAAACAACTGAATTCCTGCTGTAAGCACTTTCAAAACACTGCATTTTACATCTATTTCAACTGTGCAGTGCATTTCACAAGAAGTATAAAGGCATTTTGTAGGAAGCAGGTTTTGTGCTGTGGGTTCCATTCATCCTCATTATGATGAATGTGTAAATCCCCTGTGTAGCAGACAGAAAAACTGAATTCCTGCTGCATACATTTTCAAAACACTGTGTTTTGGTTTTCTTTCAAGTGTGTGAAGTGAATTTCCCAGGAAGTATAAAGGCATTTTGTATGAATCGGATTTTGTGCATTGGCTTCCATTCATTCTTATTATGCTGAATGTGTAAATCACTTGTGTAGCAGAGAGAACAACTGAATTCCTGCTGCATCCACTTTCAAAACACTGCATTTTGTTCTATTTCAAGTGTGTGCATTGTATTTCACAAGAAGTATAAAGGCATTTTGTAAGAAGCAAGTTTTGTGCGTTGGCTCCAATTCATTCTTATTATGATGAATGTGTAAATCTATTGTGTAGCAGACAGTTCAAATGAATTTCTATGGCATGCATTTTCAAAACACTGCATTTCACACTCTTTCAACTTTTTGCATTGTACTTCACAAGAAAAATAAAGGCATTTTGCCAAAAGCGGTTTTTTTGCATTGGCTTCCATTTAGTTTTATTATGATGAAAGTGTAAATCTCTTTTGTAGCAGACAGAACAATTGAATTCCTACTGCATTCACTTTCAAAACACTGTATTTTACTTCTATTTTAAGTGTGTGCAGTGTATTTCACAAGAAGTATAAAGACATTTTGTAGGAAGCGGGTTTTGTGCATTGGCTTCCATTCATTCTTATTATGATGAACGTGAAAATCACTTCCGTAGCAGAAAGAACAACTGAACTCCTTCTGCATGCACTTTTAAAGCACTGTGTTTTGCTTCTATTTCAAGTGTTTGCTGTGTATTTTACAAGAAGTATAAAGGCATTTTGTAGGAAGCGAGTTTTTGCATTGGCTTCCATTCATTCTTACTGTGATGAATGTGTAAATCGCTGTATAGCACACAGAACAACCGAATTCCTACTGCATACACTTTCAAATCACTGCATTTTACTTCTATTTCAAGTGTGTGTAGTGTATTTCACAAGACAAATAAAGGCATTTTGTAGGAACCGGGTTATGTGCATTGTCTTCCATTCATTCTTACTATGATGAATATGTAAATCTCTTGTGCAGCAGACAGAACAACTGCATTCCTACTGCATGCACTTTCAAAACACTGTGTTTTACATCTATTTGAAGTGTGTGCAGTGTATTTCACAAGAAGTATAAAGGCATTTTGTAGGATGTGGGTTTAATGCATGGGTTTCCATTCATTCTTATTACAATGAATCTGTAAATGTCTTGTGTAGCAGATAGAACAACTGAATTTCTGTTGCATGCACTTTCAAAACACTGCATTTTGCTTCTATTTCAAGTGTGCAGTGTATTTCACAACAAGCATAAAGGCATTTTGTAAGAAGCAAGTTTTGTGCACTGGCTTCCATTCATACTTATTATGATGAATGTGTAAATCACTTGTGTAGCAGAGAGAACTGCTGAATTCCTGCTGCATGTGCATTCAAAACTCTGTGTTTTGCTTCTATTACAAGTGTGTGCAGTGTATTTCACAAGTGTAAAGGCATTTTGAAGGAAGATTGATCTACACATTGGCTTCTATTCATTGTTTTTATGATGAATGTGAATATAACTTGTGTAGAAGAGAGAATAACTGAATTCTTGCTGCATGCACTTTCAAAACACTTTGTTTTGCTTCTATTTCAAGAGTGTGCAGTGTATCTCACAAGAAGTTTAAACGCATTTTGTAGGAATATGTATTTGCACAATGGCTTCGATTCATTCTCATTATGATGAATGTGTAAATCACTTGTGTAGCACATAGAATAACTGAATTCCAGCCGCATGTGCTTTGAAAACATTGCATTTTGCTTCTATTTCAAGAGTGTGCAGTGTATTTCACAGAAGTTTAAATGCATTTTGAAGGAAGATTGATATATGCATTGGCTTCCATTCATTGTTATTATTATGAATGTGTAAATCACTTGTGCAGCAGAGAAAATAAATGAATACCTGTTGCATGCACTTTCAAAACACTGTGTTTTGCTTCTATTTCAACTGTGTGCAATGTAATTCACATGAAGTTTAAACATTTTAGGCATTGGGTTCCATTCCTAGTTACTGTGATGTATGTGTAAATCACTTGTGTAGCAGAGAGTAACTGAATTCCTGCTGCATGTGCTTTCAAAACAGTGCATTTTGCTTCTATTTCAAGTTTGTGCAGTATATTTCACAAGAAGTTTAAACCCATTTTGTAGGAAGCAGGTTTTGTGCACTGGGTTCCATTCATAGTTACTATGATGAATGTGTAATTCACTTGTGTAGCAGAGAGAATAACTGATTTCCTGCTGTGTGCACTTTCACAACACTGTGTTTTGATTCTATCTCAAGTGTGTGCACTGTATTGCATGAGCAGTTTGAACACATTTTGTAGGAAGATGGATTTGTACATTGGCTTCCATTCACTTTTATTAGTATGAATGGGTAAATCAATTGTGTGGCAAAGAATAACTGAATTCCTGCTGCATGCATTTTCAAAACACTGTGTTTTGCTTCTATTTCAAGTGTGTGCAATGTATTTCACAAGAAGTTTAAACGTATTTTGTAGGAATAAGGATTTGTTCATTGGCTTCCATTCATACTTACTATGATGAATGTGTAAATCACTTGTGTAGCAGGGAGAATAGCTGAATTCCTGCTGCATGTACATTCAAAACACTGTGCTTTGCTTCTATTTCAGGTGTGCTAGGTATTTCACATGAAGTATAAAGGCATTTTGTAGAAAGCGGGTTGTGTGCGTTGGCTTCCATTCATTCTTATTATGATGAATGTGTAAACCACTTGCTTAGCAGACAGAACAACTGAATTCCTACTGCATGCACTTTCAAAGCACTGCATTTTACATCTATTTCAAGTGTGTGTGCTGTATTTCACAAGCAGTATAAAAGTATTTTGTAGGAAGATATATTTGTACATTGGCTTCCTTCATTCTCATTATGATTAATGTGTTAATCACTTGTGCAGCAGAAAGAATAACTGAATTCCTGTTACATATGCTTTCAAAACACTGCATTTTGTTTCTATTTCAAGTGTGTGCAGTGTATTTCACAAGCAGTTTAAACGCATTTTGTAGGAAGATGGATTTGTGCTTTGGCTTCCATTCATTCTCATTATGATGAATGTGTAAATCACTGTATAGCAGAGAGAATAACTGAATTCCTGCTGCATGAACTTCCAAACACTGCGTTTTGCTTCTATTTCAAGGGTGTGCAGTGTATTTCACAAGAAGTATATGGCCATTTTGTAGGAAGCATATTTTTTGCATTGGCTTCCATTCATTGTTACTATGATGAATGTTTAAATCAATTGTTTGCAGAGAAAATGACTGAATTCCTACTGCATACTCTTTCAAAACACTGTGTTTTGCCTCTCTTTCAAGTGTGTGCAGTGTGTTTCACAAGAAGTATAAAAGCATCTTGTAACAAGCAGGTTATGTGCGTTGGCTTCCACTCATTGTTATTATGAGGAATGTATAAATCACTTGTGCAGAAGAAAGAATAACTGAATTCCTACTGTATGCACATTCCAAACACTGTTTTTGTTTGTATTTCAAGGGTGTGCAGTGTATTTCACAAGTAGTATAAAGGCATTTTGAAAAAGAGTGTTTTTTGCATTGGCTTCCATTCATTGTTAGTATGATGAAAGTGTAAATCACTTATGTAGCAGAAAAAAATTCAATTTCTGCTGCATCCTCTTTCAAAACACAGTGTTTTGCTTCGATTTCATGTGTGCACAGTGAAATTTACAAGCAGTAGAAAGGCATTTTGTATGAAGCAGGATTTGTGCATTGGTTTCCATTCATTGTTTCTATGATGAATGATTAAACCCCATTTGTAGCATAGAGTATGACTGAATTCCTACCGAATGCTCTTTCAAAACACTTTGTTTTGCTTCTATTTCAAGTGTGCACAATGTATTTCCAATAAGTATAAGGCATTTTGTAGGAGGCAGATGTTTGGCTTTGGCTTCCATTCATTGTTACTATGATGAATGTGTAAATCACTTGTATAGTAGAGAGAATAACTCAATTTCTGCTGCATGCTCATTCAAAACACTGTAGTTTCCTTCAGTTTCAAGTGTGTGCATTATGTTTAACAAAAAGTATTAAAGCATTGTGCAAGACACGGGTTTTTACATTGCTTCCATTCATTGTTACTGTGATGAATGTGTAAATTGCTAACAGGGAGAATAACTGAATTTCTACTGCATGCTCTTTCAGAACACTGTGTTTGAATTCTATTTCAAGTGTGTGAAGTGTATTTCACAGGAAGTATGCAGGAAACTTGTAGGAAGTGGGTTTTTTTGAATTGGCTTCCATTCATTTTTACTATGATGAATGTGTAAATCACTTGTGTAACAGAGAGTATATCTCAATTTCTCTTGCATGATCTTTCAAAACACTGTGTTTTGCTTCAATTTGAAGTGTGTGCATTGTATTTCTTAAGAAGCATGAAGGCATTTTGTTAGAATCGGGTTTTCTAATTGGCTTTCATTCATTGTTACTATAATGAATGTATAAATCACTTCTGTGGCAGAGAGAATAACTCAATTTCTGCTGCATCCTGTTTCAAAACACTGTGTTTTGCTTCTACTTCAAGTTTGTGCAGTGTATTTTACAATAAGTATAAAAGCATTTTGTAAGAAGCGTGTTTTTTGGCATTGCTTCCATTCATTGTTACTATGATGAATGTGTAAATCAGTTGTTATGAGAGAGAATAACTGAATTCCTACTGCATGTTCTTTCAAACCACTGTGTTTTGCTTCTATTTCAAGTTACTATGATGTGACTGTTCAGTTACTATGAACTGGCTGTTCTGGATGGTGTGGTTTTTCTCACAGTGCAGATCCTTCTGGTTTGGCATCATGTAGGAGGTGACATGGTATCATTGTGTATAATTTTTGTATGTGTGTTATGTGTTCAGGAGTCTGAAAGGATCACTGAGATATTCACTGAATCTTTTTGATTTTTTTTATTTAAAGAGAAAAAACAGAAAAAAAGTAGAAATATTACAGAATTTCAAAAAAAGGATAAACAGTAAGATATCACTGGTTGATAAATTACATATTGTCCTTTTAGAAATAGTTGTTCAAGTTACAAAATTAGAACATACAAAGTAGGCATTCAAGCAGTGAGACTATAAACAGATCTGTTCAACAATCCAACAAGAACTTAGAAGTATGGTTATCAATCCTATACACTTAAATATTTATGCAGTTATATCTTTTATAGCACTTCCTATTTCCTCTCTTTTTTACAATAGCAATTATGCATTTTTAAAGCAAAATTTTATTTAACGAGAAAAAAGCAAAAGAAAAAGGGTAGCCCAATACAGAATTCTAAAAGAAAAAAAGGAAAATAACACTAAGAAATCATTAACTGATAAATTACATATTGTCATCTTGGATGTACTTGTTCAAGTTACAGAATTAATGGATACATAGTAGACATTGAAACAGTGAGACAGAAAACAGTTCTGCTCAAAGATCCAACAAAGATTCAGCAATATGCTCATCTATTTTACACACTCAAACATACATGCAGTTATATCCCTCAGAGCACTTTCTTTTCCTCTCTTTTTTACAGTAGAAATTACACATTTTGGGTTTTATTACTCTTGCAGTTATCATTTTTTACACTAGAGACACAATGTGGTATTTGTAAATATGATTCTTATTTATTTCACTAATGAGGATAGTCTCAAGTTGTCTCCATTTACTATGAAGCCCTCAAGATCATCATTCTTTATAACTGAGTAATATTCCATTGTGTAAAAATACCACATCTTTTTCATCCACTCTGCAGTTGATGGGCATCTTGGTTGTTTCCAAGATTTAGCCATTATATATTGTGCTGCTATGAACATGGGTGCACATATGTCACCGTGATATGAACTTTTCAGTTCTTCTAGGAAAATACCCAGAAGGAGAATAGCTGGATTGAATGGGGCTTCCAATCCTAGTCTTATGAGAATTCTCCATATGGATTTCCATAGTGGTTGCACCAGTCTACATTCCCACCAACGGTGGAGCAGTGTTCCTTTTTCCCCTGCACCTCATCAACATTTGTTATCAGTTGATTTCTTGATGGCAGCTATTCTTTCTGGAGACGGGTGGGATCTCAAAGTTGTTTTAATTTTCATTTCTTGAATGACCAGTGATGGTGAACATTTCTTCATGTATTTATTTGCCATTTGTATATCTTTATCTGAGAACTGTGTGTTCATCTCAGATGCCTATTTTTGGAGAGGCTTTTTGAATTTGGGGAGCTTGATGTTTTTCAATATTTTATATGTTCTGGACATAAGTCCTTTGTCTGAGGGGTTGCTGGCTAAAATTCTGCCACTCTGTGGGCATTTTTTTCACTCTGTTGGTGATTTCCTTTGAAGTGCAGAAACTTTTCAATAATATAAGATCCCAGTTGTTGATTCTTTGAAGTGTTTCCTGTGCAGTTTGCATTTTGTTCATAAATTCTCTGTCTACCCCTATGTCTCCAAGACTTCTACCTACCTTGTCCTCTGGTAGATCTAGTGTTTCTGTTTTAATATTAAGGTCTTTGACCCATTAAGACTTTAGTTTTGTGCATGGTTATATGAATGAATCTAGTTTGAGGCTTCAGCATGTGGAAAGCCAATTTTTCCAACACCATTTATTAAAGAGACTATCCTTCCAGTTGACATATTTAGCCCCTCTGTCAAATGTCAGGTGGCTGAGTGTTTTTGTAGTTGTGCTTGCATCTTCTAATCTGTTCCATTGATCCTCAGGTCTATTTCTTTGCCAGTACCAAGCTGATTTGATCACTGTGGCTTTATAGTACTGTTTCAAGTCAGGACTTGAGATGACTCCTGCCTTGCTTTAGTTGCCTAGAATTGCCTTTGCTATTCTAGGTTTCTTCTGTTTCAAAATGAATTTTAGTAGTGTGTTCTCTAGATCTGTGAGATATGTCAATGGTATTTTGATTGGGATTGCATTAAATCTGTATAACAGTTTTGAGAGTATAGCCATTTTCACAATGTTGGTTCTTCCTAACCAAGAGCAAGGTATGTCCTTCTATTTTCTAATATCCTCTTCAATCTCCTTTTTCAGCATAGTAAAATTTTCACCATAAAGGTCTTTTACATTTTTAGTTAGGTTGATTCCTAAGTATTTCATTTTTTTACATGTTATTGTAAAGGGCGATATTTCCATAATTTCTCTCTCAGTGAGTTTTTTCTTTGTGTACAGGAATGCTATTGATTTCTGAGCATTGACTTTGTATCCAGCTACACTGCTGAACTTGTTTATTACCTTTAGTAGTCTTTTAATGGAGTTTTTGGGTCTTCTATATAATCATGTCATCTTCAAATAGTGATAATTTAACTTCTTCCTTTCCTATCTTTACTCCTTTTATTTCTTTCTCTTGTCTGATTGCCCTGGCTAGTGTTTCCAGACCTATGTTGAAAAGGAGAGGTGATAGTGGACATCCCTGTCTTGTTCCTGATTTTGAATTGAAAGCTTTCAGTTTTTGTCCATTTAGTATAATGTTGGCTGTTGGTTTGTCATAGATGGCCTTTATAAGGTTGAGGTAGACACTGTGTATTCTGAGTTTTTGAAGGGTTTTTATCATAAATATGTGTTGGACTTTGTCAAAAGCTTTTTCTCCATCTATTGAGATAACCATGTGGTTTTCTGTTTTTGGCTCTGTTGATGCGGTGTATTATATTTATTGATTTGTGTATGTTAAACCATCCCTGCATTCCTGGAATGAACCCCACTTGGTCATGATGTATAATCTTCTTGATGATTTGCTGCATTCTATTTGCCAGTATTTTGTTGAGAATTTTTGCATCAATGTTCATTAGTGAGATTGGTCTATAGTTCTCTTTTTGGTTGGATGTTTCTCTGGTTTTGGTATCAGAGTAATACTTGCCTCCAGGAATGATTTAGGGAAGATTACTTTATTCTCAATTTCATTGAAAAGTTTAAGCAGTACTGGCATCAAGTCTTCTCTAAATTTCTTGTAGATTTCAGCTGTGAATCCATCAGGACCTGAGCTTTTCTTTGTTGGTAAGTTTTTAATTGTTTTCAATTTCATTAGCTGATATTGGGTTGTTCAAAATTGCTATATCTTCTTGGTTGAGCTTTGGTAGTCCATATGTTTCTAGAAATCTGTCCATTTCCTCTGTGTTTTCCACTCTATGTGAGTAGAGATTTTCAAAGTAGGTATTCATGATCTTTTGAATTTCTATGGAATCTGTAGTAATTTCCCCTTTTCAGTTCTTATTGCATGAATTTGGGTTTTTTCCTTTCTTTCTCTTGATAAGGTTAGCTAGGGGTTTGTCAATTTTGTTGATTCTCTAAAAAAACCACCTTTTTGATTCATTAATTCTTTGTATTGTTTTTTTCATTTCAATTGCATTGATTTCTGCTCTAATCTTTACAATTTCCTCTCTTCTTTGAGCTTTGGGTTTAGCTTGCTCTTCTTTTTCTAGAAACTTGAGATGGAGCATTAAGTTGTTTATTTGTGCTTGTTCTGTTTTCTTGATATGACAATTTATTGCTATGTATTTCCCTCTTAAAACCACTTTCATTGCATCCCATAGATTACAGTATGTTGTTTCTATACTTTCATTAAATTGTAGGTATTGTTTTATTTCTTCTTTAATTTCATCTGTAGCCCACTGGTTGTTGAAAAGGCTGTTATTTAATTTCCATGTATTTGTGCAGGTTTTACAATTTCTTTTGCCATTACTTTCCAATTTCAGTGCACTATGGTTAGATATTATGCATGGTATGATTTCAATACCTTTGCATTTACTTAAGAATGTTTTATGGCATAATATATGGTCTATTTTGGAGAATGTCTCATGTGCTGCTGAGAAGAATGTGTATTCTGATGTGGTTGGGTGGAACACTCTGTAAACATCTACTAAGTCCAATTGCTCACAGGTATGATTCAGTGCTGTTATTTCTTTGCTGACTTTTTGTCTAGTTGATCTATCTCTTTGTGACAATGGGCTGTTAAGATCCCCTGTTATAATTGTGTTCTTGTGTATTTGGTTTTTCATGTCCATTAGTATCTTTCTTACATAGTTGGGTGCTCCTGTATTTGGCGCATATATATTTAAAATTGTTAGTTCTTCCTCTTGAATTTTACCACTAACAAGTACGTAGTGACCTTCTTTATCTCTTTTAATCATTTTAGTTTTCAAGTTCACGTTCTCTGAAATTAGAATAGTTATCCCTGCTTTTTTCTGAGTTCCTGTTGCATGGAATACTGTTTTCCATCCTTTAACTTTTAATCTTTGAGTTTCCTTTTGGGTCAGATATGTTTCTTGTATACAGCATATTGTAGTATCATGTTTCTTGATCCATTCTGTCTATTTCTTTTTATATGTCAGTTGAGGCCATTTACATTTATGGATATCACTGATATGTACTGGCTTGACTCTGCCATGTTATGGTCCAGTTGTTTGCTTTCTGCTTTTTCCCTTATTTAATTGCATATCCTACCTGGTGGTTTATTTCTGTTGTTGTTTTGGGGATTATGGTCATTTTTATCTCTGTGTAGTATGTCTTTCAGTACTCTTTCTAGGGTTGGTTTGGTGGACATGCATTTGTTCAGTTGTTTTTTGTCATGGAAGTATCTTGTTTCTCCATTAAATTTGAATGAAAGTTTTGCTGGGTACAACAGTCTGAGTTGAAAGTTGTTTTCTTTCAGAGCTTGAAATACCTCACTCCAAACTGTTCTTGACTTGAGTGTTTGTGCTGAAAAGTCTGCCATGAATCTAATGGGTTTTCCTTGATAGGTGAGTTGTGTCTTTTCTCTAACAGCTTTTAGTATTCTGTTTTTATGCTGCATGTCTGAGATCTTAATTATGTGTCTGGGTGTGGATTTATGTTGATTGTGACTGTTTGGCATTCTGCATGCCTCACTTATCTGTATATCAGATTCTTTCCCCATGTTTGGGAAATTTTCTTCTATTCTGTGAATATTTTGGCTACATCATTTGCTTTGACTCCTGCATCTTCACTGATGCCTATTAATTTTATATTGTTGCTCTTGGCATCATCTTGAAACTTTTGGATTGTCATTTCATGCTGCTTTGTTATTTTTAAAAGTTCTATCCTTTCATGGTCACTAAATGCGATCCTGTCCTCAAGGTCCAAAATCCTATCCTCAGCTTCATTTAAGCATTTTTGCAAGCTTTGAATTGAATTTCTTGTTTCTTGGATGTCTCTCTCAGTTTGTTTCATGAATTCTGCATGTTTTCTATATTGTTTATTCAAGGTTTCAATCAGTTTCCTATGTTCCTGTACTTTTTTCTCAATTTCTTCTTTAACTGCGCTCAGCAACTCATTTACTAAGGTCGTTATTTCTGTCTTTACATGGGAGAGTACTTCTAATTTGATTTCTTCCATAGCCTCATGGAGTTGTTTTTTTATTTCACTCGCTATCCTTTCAGAGATTCCCAGTGTGTTACTTTTGGGGTCTTCTATTTCAATATCTCCTGCACTTGCTTCTGGTGGACTAGATGCTTGAGACTGCATTTTGCTTTTTCATTTTGTCATTTTCACTCTGCCTGATATGTTCTGTATGTAGGAGGTGGTCACCCACACTCTTTTTAGACTCACCAAGATCTAACAGTTAGTTGGAGAGGGCTTTACTACTGGCCCTATTTACTCACTCTACACATCTATTTTAGGGGCATCCTCACCATACTGGCACAGTTAATCCACTGTAGTCAAAGGTTCGCCACTTGGGAGCTAAATTCCAAGTTTTTTCTGTGTGCTGGGATTCTGCCAGAGTGTGCAGTCAGAGCTTGAGGCTGGAATCTGTGTCCTGCTGGCTGCTTGGCAGTCACTGAGCATGACCCAGCTGGGCCCCTATCTCTGTGTGCAGCCCTGAGTGGTCTCAGACACAGCTTGTGGTCTTACTGGGCATGACCCAGTTAGCTCCCCTGCCCCGTTTGTGGCTTGGGGTGGTCTGGGATGCAGCAGGTGGTCTTACTGCCTGGGAGCAGGCTCAAAGTCCCTTTATGTGTGCTGGGATTCCATCAGAGCATGCAGTTAGGGCCCAGAGCTGGAATCTGGGTCCCGCTGGCTGCTTTGTGGTCACTGGGTGTGGCCCAGTTAGGCCCCTGTCCCTGTGTGTGACCTGGAATGGTCTGGGATGCAGTGGGTGGTCTTACCACCTGGGAGCAGGATCAAAGTCCCTTTCTGTGTGCTGGGATTCTGCTGGAGCATGCAGTGAGGGCCCAAAGCTGGAATCTGGGTCTCGCTGGCTCTTCATCGAATCTTAATTTGTTGCCTTTATTTTCCACCTATGAACAAAGGCTCTGTCTAAATTATATGCTTGCTTGTCCAAGGTGCTGTGCATTATTCAGTTATCCAGAGTGCACTTTCTCTTTGTTGAGAGAGAATTCTTTACTAAAGAAATGTAGTTTCTGTGTGTTCACCTGAAGTGGAGTGGCATGTAAGGCAACAGACCTTTCTGAATTCTTACTATGAGGTGTAATCAAAAATGATGAATTTTGGGGGGCTGGGGATTTAGCTCAGTGGTATAAGTGCCTGCCTGGCAAGTGCAAGGTCATGAGTTCAAGCCCCAGTACCAAAAAAAAAAAAAGTGAATTTTGGGGTTAGGGTTAGGGTTAGAGGTTAGGGTTTAGAGTTAGAGGTTAGGAGTTAGGGTTAGAGGGTTAGGGTTAGATATTAAGATTAGCATTAGTACTAGGGACAGGGGCTAACATTTGGGTTCACAGAATAGAGTCAACAAAGTTTAATTTTTCCATTCTCTGAAGGACCCAAATGTAAATCCTACAACTCCTATCTACTCTAAATATTAAAACTTTTGTTCAGCTGTGGCTAGCTCCCTTTATTCCCTTTGCTTGCATACCGGCATCAGGGTAGGACCAACAAGGCATACTCAGGGACCCATTGCCACTTTTGCCCTCGTTAGCTCCCTTTACTGGCTTTCCTTTTGTGCTGGCAGCTGGCCAGGTTCCACCAAGCAGCCTCAGCTCCACTTGCCCACTGCCAGTTTCCACCTCACTTAGGATGCTGTAAAACCAGGGCCCAGCCACTGGAACACACTTCCTTGGTTTCCAGAAATGCACTCTTTTTCACCAGCCTCCCCAATTCGACCCCAGCACAGAATCCTCCCCTAACTCTGAGCTTGCTGTGCCCCACATGTTTCCTTGCTTCACTTTAAGAGACAGTGCTCCCTGTGCATTCCTGGGCAGATTAGGGGGTGTTCTAGAGTTGCTTTCTTCTAACCTGCCAGCATCCAGCACACAGGCTGAGGTTCAGGACTGGTGCAGGTGTTTTCTTCACTTGATTTACTTTCTTTGCTTCCTTTCTGGCAGCTGGCCAGGTTCCACCAAGTTGCCCACTGCCAGGTTCATCTTCCCTTGCTGAGAATGCTGGAAAATCTGGTCCCATTCACTGGAACCCGCTCACTTGGTTGCTAGAAACTCACTCTTTTCCACCAAACTCCGCCATTCTACTCCACAACACCATCTTCCTCTATCCCCTAGTTTGCTGTGCCCTACGTGGTTTCTTGCTTCACTTTAAGAGACATGAGTTGCTTGCATCCCCCTGGTGGCCAAACTTCGCAATTACATTGTCACCTTCTCTGGCTTGCTCTGCTTGCAGGCAGGAGACCAGGACCCTCAAAGGGGATTCAGTGTTGGGGAGGGAAATGTGAGTTGAACCCTGGGTCCCTATCTTTGCTTGCTTACTTTGTTTGATTGCAGCCAGCCAGGACCCACCAAGGGGGTAAGGGGGTGAGTGTGTGTTCAGCACTGGCTCACTCCCTTTGATAGCTTGTTTCACTTGCTAACCACTGATGAGGACCCACCAAGTGGAATCTGTATCAGCCAGCCACTGTGAGACTGACACCACACCAGGAGGAGATTGGTGAAAACCCTGGGACCAGTCATTGGAACCTAGTGGATTGCTTGGCATTCAGTCAGCAACCCAAACACAAAACATAACAATATCCCTGACCCTAAAAATTAAAACTAATCCTAATTCTGAAACACTGAGAGTAAAACTAACTCATAACCCAAAACCTAATACCTAAACCGATCCCCTGACATAAAACATAATGCCTATCCCTATTGCTAGCACTCAGAATCCTTGATGGTACAGGTAATGATCAGTGCCAGGGAGCAAGGGGCGAGCATGCAGGGAGATGGTTGGGACCCAGAGAGAAGAGTGTAGGTAAGCCCAGAACCCCTGGAGTGATTGGAATGATCAGCATGCAGATATAGGCCCAGGAATGAAGGTGTGGGTTGATATTGACAATTAAGAAAATTTGCAGGAGGCCAAAGTAAGAATAAAGAGAAAGTTTCCATTATAAACCTATCTAAAGGGGATTTTCAACTGTATTTTTTGAAACATTCATTGCTAACATGGAACAAGATGCCATCTGTATCAGGCATCCATTGATTTCTCAGGACAATTGTATGTATTATGCATCACAAATATATATGAATACAAACACCATAGCAATTCAGTTATACTCAGCCAGGCATATTCACAAATATCTGCCAAAAAAAATGCAAAAGAAATCTGTGCAAGTTATGTTCCCAGGATGTTTCAATGTTTCCCTAAATGCAGATATGTAAATAAGGAAAGTCAAATATAGATCCTAACTTTACACACATATTAGGGATACCAGTGTTGTAATCTAACTCAAGCACAGCCATTCTGTTCTGAATGCACCACACCCTTTGACCTAAACTGCAACCATTGTCCCAAATTGCACTTTGTACTTCTCTTGACTCCAGTAATTGTGTTCTTCCCATAATGCCCACCTCCTGCATAATGTATTCCTGGAATAGACTAGTCACAAACCTCTGTACTTTGACCCTAGGCAAACAAAAGGATGTCCTGTTTCCTCAGGAATGCACAGGTGTGGCTCCCCCACACCTTTGCATTTTTTCCCGTTATAAACCACCCCAAATCTTAGCCTAGTTGCACAGCAGTGTAAATTCCACCCTCACTCTGTGTCGCTGGATACCAGCCTAAATAAAAAAGCACTCTCTTTTTTTCCCTCAAAGATGTCTTGGCCTTTTTACTCTTTTTGCCTTTTTTACAATTTTCATTTTATTTTGGGGTGCAACCTTTTGGGGTACAACAATCAGATGAATGATAGAAATGCACTTAGCAAAACATAAGGGTGTATCAAAAAACAGTTTGCAATCTTTGCAAGTGGCTAAAAGCCAGCATGGGTCCCTAGCATGAGAGACATGGGCTTCATGCAAATACCACATACAGGAAAACAGTGACCCTACAATAATAAAGTCTTATTTGTTCATGTCATCTGTGGTGACATGAACAAAACCACTGAGAGAAAAATGACATGATAGTTTCACTCACCATACATAGTTTCTAAAAGTCAGCTCTTAGGGCTGTGGATTTAGCTGTGGCATAAGTGCCTATCTGGCAGGCATGTGGTGGTGAGTTCAATCCCTGGTTGAAAAACAAAAAATCTACAAGTCATCTCTTGTCATTTTTTACAGGGTTTTGAGGAAGAGGATAAGTGGATGACCAACATGATGGAGAACATGCTTACTGCATAAAATGAGTGAAGATTATGATGAATGGACACATGTCATGTGGATCATTTCAAAATCAGAAGGGAGTCAAGGCTTTGCACAATCTCCACTGTACTTTTGATATAAAGGGAATGAAACACCCTAGCCCTACTATATGTCCAGGACAAGTTCATATTCTCTAAAATCAAAGAGTGAATTTTAGGAATGATGGACATTAAGAGCAGAATATATTGAGAGAAAGAAAGCTTCTGTCTGAGAGAGACAGACACACAATGGGTCTTGAGAGGGTTACCAGGGATTCTGTCTTTTGTAGGGATTTTTATAAAATAAACTCATGAGGTAAGGTGGGTCTAAAGTTGGGGAAACTGGAAACTCTCAAAGTAGACAGCTTTGGGGTGGGACAGAGCTATGGTCAACCAATAAGTTTAATTTTTCTGGTAAAATTGACAAAATAAGGGACAAATGGAAGACCACACCCAGCATCCCAAATCACCCAGTGACCTCCAAGTAGCTAGCAAGGGCCTGAATCCAGTTCCAGGAGCTGAATGTGCACAAACATTCCCAGAATATGGTGGAAGCTTAGGAACATCACTCCCAGCCAGTAAGACCATGTCAAGGATCCCAAATCATGGGAGGATGCACAGCAGGTTGCTGTGGGCCTAACTGGGCCACACCCAGCAACCTCCAAGCATGTAGCAGGGGCCTGAATCCATTCTCCAGAGCCAAATGTATGTAAGTTGATTTCCAGTGCATGGGGGAAGTTTTGTAACATCAATCCTATCCAGTAAGACCACACCCAGTGTCCCAAATCACCAGAGGGCACATAGCAGGTTCCCTCAGGCCTACCTGGCCCACACCCAATGACCTCCAAACAGCTAGTAGGGACCTGCATTCAATGCCAAGAGCCCAAAGTGGGCCAGGTGATTCCCAGAACATGGGGGAAGCTTTGGAACATTGCTTGAAACCTGAAAATATAGGAAAATGACAAAAAGAGCAAAATGCAATTTCAAACTTCCAGCCCAACCCAAGCAAGCCTAGGAGCCATGTATATAGAAGGACATATAAACTATACACCTGAAATGCCTGAAATGATAACAACTGAAATAAAGAAAGAACTCTGGGAAGCTATAAAAGAACTCAAATCAGAAATAATCTCCCAGGTAAAAGAAGAAATCATAAATGTAATGAAAGAAATGCTGAACACATCTAAAGAAGGCATAGTTAAAACATTAGAGGAACAATGCAAAAGGATAGAAACCTTGAATGAACAATATAAAAAACAAACAGAATGCATGAAGCAGATTGAAAGAGATATACAGGAAATTAAAAATTCCATCAAAAGTTGGCAAAATCACCTCAACAAAAGTGAAGATAAAATTTCAGACCCCAAAGACAAGATTGCAGCTAGTGAACAGGAAAGGAAAAATCCTTTAAAAGCAACAAGGGACCAGGAAATAACAATTCAACAGCTACAAGATGATGCAAAGGAAAACAACATAAGATTAATAGGGATAAGTGAAAAAGAAGATGACAACACAAATAATATCAAGAGGCTATTTACAGAAGTAATATCTGAAAAGTTCCCAAACATGAGAATGGAAACTGACATACAGATCAGTAAAGCATATAGAACTCCAAACAGCCAAACCAAAATAAAATTACACCAGACATATAATAATCACCATCCAGAAATCCAACATAAGAACAGAGAGAAGAGACAGATACCTGTAAAGGACACCTATCAGAATCACAGCAGACTTCTCAACACAAACAATGAAGTCAAGAAGAACATGGAGTGAAGTATTTCAGATCCTAAAGGAAAATTACTTCCAACCCAGACTGATGTATCCTGCAAAACTGTCCTTCAAAATGGATGGAGAAATAAAATACTTTCACAACAGAACAGCTGAAGAACTTCATGACCACCAAACCAACCATGCAAAAAATACTGAAAGACACTCTAGATAGACATAAGAAAAAACCACTAGGCAAGGGAAACAGAGTGAAAAGGTAAAGAATCAACAGCAGAAAGATAACATGTCAAAAGTAAACCAAGATATATCAGTTATAACCATTAATCTAAATGGCCTCAATTCACCAACTAAAAGAAACAGACTGGCAGAATGGATCAATAAACAACATCCAACCATATGCTGTCTAAGGTTAAGACATCTAACCTAACAGGAAAATCATAGACTGAAAGTCAAAGGATGGAAAACAATACTCCAGGCAACAGGATCCCAATAAAAAGCAGGGGTAGACATTCTGTTTGAAGACAATGTGAACTTCAAACCAAGAATGATCCAAAGAGTTAAAGAAGGTCACTACATACTAGTTAGAGGAAAACTTCAAGAGAAAGAGATAACAATCTTAAATATATATGCACCAAATTTGAGAGTACCCAGCTATACAAAACAAATATTAACAGAAATGAAAATCAAATAAGCAATAATACAATTATAACAGGAGACCTTAACATGCCATTGACACAAAGGGAAAGATCAACTAGACAGAATATCAGCAAAGAAATAACACAACTGAATCACACCTGTGAACAAATGGACTTCTTTGACATATACAGAATGTTCCAGCCAACAACATCAGAATATACATTCTTCTCAGAAGCACATGAAATGTTCTCTAAAATAGATCATACACTAGCCCACAGAACATGCTTAAGTAAATGCAAAAGAAATGAAATTATCCCATGCATGTTATCAGATCATAGCACTATGAAACTAGAAATTAATGACAAAAGAAACTGCAAAAAACCCACAAACACATAGAAATTGAATAATACAGAAATTGAATAATCCTGATCAGTCAGTGAGTCACAGAGGAAATTAAAGAAGAAATTAAACAATATCAACAAGCAAACAAAAATACAAATACACCTTACCAGAAGCTGTGGGACACAATGAAAGCAGTTCTCACAGCAAAATGTATTGCCACATCATAAAAAACAGAAAGAACACAAATAAACAACCTGATGCTGAACCTCAAATATCTAGAAAAAGAAGAGCAAATCAAGCCAAAAGAAGGGAGGAAATTATAAAGTTCAGTGTTGAAGTCAATGCAATAGAGACTAAAAAACAATCCAAAAAATGAATGAATCAAAGAGTTGGTTCTTTGAAAGAATAAATAAAATTGAAAAGCACCTAGCCAACCTTATTTAAAAGGAAAGAAAAAACTCAAATTCATGCAATAAGTAATGAAAAGGGTGAAATCACTACAGACCCTGTGTAAATACAGAAGATCATCAACACCTATTTCAAAAACCTCTACTCTCAGGGCTGGAGATTTAGCTCAGTGGCATAAGCATCTGCCTTGCAAGCATGCAGTCATGAGTTCAATCCCCAGCACCAAAAATAAATAAATAAAGAGAGGTTTATTTTTTTAAAAAGCCCTACTCTCATAGGCTTGATAACACAGAAGAAATAGACAGATTCCTAGAAACATATGAATTACCAAAACTGGGTCAAGAAGATGTAAAACTGCTGAATAACCCAATTTCAATTAACAAAATTGAAAATGTAATTAAATCCTTACCAACAAAGAAAACCCCAAGCCCAGACAGATTCACTGCAGAATTCTACAAGAAATTCAAAGAAGATTGAATGCTTACACTCCTCAAATTCTTCAATAAAATTGAAAGGGAAACAATCCTCCTAACTCATTCCTGGGAGCAAATATTAGTCTAATACCAAAACTTGAGAAAGTCCCAACCAAAAAAAAGAACTACAGGCTGATCTCCCTAATGAACATAGATGCAAAAATTCTCAATAAAATATTGGCAAATAAAATGCAGCAAATCATGAAGATTATTGCGGTGCCCTTTTCTGTCCATGCTGTGTCCTAGTCCATCCACGCCTTGTGACAATCGCTTCTCCAGGAAAAGGACACCGCATGTGGGAATTGGGCATGGGGATCTTGGAATGTTTTGTACTGATAATTGTAATTTGTGTAGTTCACATGTATGTTTTTATGTAACACTCAATATGGAGTCGAGGGTGGAGACTCCAGGGGGATTGCTGGGGGCCCTCTAGATAACCCCTTTTTGAGGACTGGTTGTGGGGTTTTGCCTTCTGTGAGTAGTGTGAGAGAGTTTATACAAAAGCTTTAAATGAAAGAGCTCATGGAGGAGGATTTGTGGGGTTCCTGTGAGACAACTGCCCTGAGACACTGGACAGGCAGCCAAAGACGGGCAACTAGGACACATATGTTACACCACCAGCCCCCTAAGACAGGCACAGGACCTATTGCTGTCCTGCAGGCCCATGATGGGTAAGGCCTGGTTGGGTTCATATGAAGAGTCCTTGACCTAAGACAGGCGCTGTCCTCACAGGGACTGCCATACTCCCATAAGTGATAAGGGAAAAAATGTAGGGAGTGGCATGATAGCCTCACACATCTCTTCCTCCTGCAGGCATCCAGGTGCATTGGCTTACATTTCCCAAGCTAACTAAGTAACAAGATTGAGATGTTACAAAGGTGAAAAGAGTTAATTGACACCTATTGCTTGGGATTGTCCCTGCCTGGCCCTAAGCCTGGGGCACTTCCTGCTTGGAGTTGAGGTTAATTAAAACCTATTGTTTAGGATTGTCCCTGCCTGGCCCTAAGCCTGGGGCACTTCCTGCTTGGGGCTGGGGGTTGCTGCCAAGGTTAGCAAATATATATTCCAGCTTCTAAAAAATAAAGCGGATTCAGATTCACTCACAGACTGGTGTGCAGTGTCTTCTGTCTCTCACTCGCCAACTCCCTGTCCACCTTTGGGAAACCCTAGCCCTGCCGCAGCTGGACCCCGGCAGATTATATACCACAAACAAGTGGGATTCATCCCAGGAATGCAGGGATGGTTCAACATATGTAAATCAATAAATGTAATCCACCATATCAATGAAGCCAAAAATAAGAATTACATGATCATTTCTATAGATGCAGAAAAAGCTTTTGATAAGGTCCAACACTTATTCATGATAAGAACCTTACAGAAAATTGAAAATAGATGGTCTTTACCTCAATATGATAAAGGCCTCTATGACAAACCAACAGCCAGCATCATATTATACAGCCAAAAACTGAAAGCCTTTACCTTGAAATCAGGCACAAGATAAGGATGTCCATTATCACCACTCTTATTCAATATAGTGCTGGAAATGCTAGCCAGAGCAATTGGACAAGAGAGAGAAATAAAAGGAGTAAGGATAGCAAAAGAAGAAGTTAAATTATCATTATTTGCAGAAGACATGATACTCTACATAGAAGGCCCCCAAAACTCCATTGAAAGACTCCTAGATATAATAAATAAATTCAGTAATGTAGCTGGATATAAAGTCAACACTCAAAAATCAATAGCATTGCTATACACTAACTACAAAATTACTGAGAGTGAAATAAGAGAAACCACACCTTTCACAATAGCATCCAAAAAATTAAGTACTTAGGAATCAATCTAACAAAACAAGTAAAAGATCTGTTCAGGGAAAATTATAATACCCTGAAAAAAGAAATTGAAGAGAACCTCAGAACATGGAAAGACATCCTTGTTCATGGATAGGAAGAACAAACATTGTGAAAGTGGCCATTCTCCCAAAATTGTTATACAGATTCAATGCAATTCCAATCAACATACCACTGGCATATCTCACAGACCTAGAGAAATCACTCCTAAAATTGATCTGGAACCAGAAGAAACCTAGAATAGCAAAGGCAATTCTAAGCAATAAAGGCAAGGCAGGAGGCATCACAATCCCTAACTTGAAGTTATACTACAAAGCTACTGTATAAAATCAGCATGGTAATGGAATAAAAACAGACATGAAGATCAATGGAATAGATTACAAGATACAACTACAACTACAAACACACTCAGCCATCTTATCTTTGATAAAGGGGCCAAACATGTCCACTGGAAGAAAGATAGTCTCTTCAATAAGTGGTGCTGAAAAAACTGGCTATCCATATGCCAAAAACTAAAACTAGACCCATGCCAAAAACTAAAACCAGACCCATACCACGTACTAAAAACTAAGGTCTAAATGGATCAAAGATCTAAATATTAAAACAGAAACACTAAATCTGTTGGAAGACAAAGTGGGTAAAAATTTTCAAGACATAGGGGTAGGTAGAGAATTCATGAACAAGAATCAGAGCACATGGGAAATACTTCCCAGAATCAATAACTGGGATCATGTCTTATTAAAGAGTTTCTGCATATTGAAAGAAATCTCCAGCAGAGGGAAAAGAACACTCACAAAGTGGGCAAAAATCTTAGTGAACTGTCCCTCAGACAAAGGACTTCTGTCTAGAACTTATAAATAATTTTTTTAAAAATCAGACCCCCAAAATTCAAAAACCCAATCCAAAAATGGGCATCTGAGATGAATACACAGTTCTCAGATGAAGAAATACAAATGGCTAATAAATATATGAAAAAATATTCAGCATTATTAGTCATTTGAGAAATGCAAATTAAAACCACACTGAGATTCCATCTCACTCCAGAAAAAATGACCAGGATAAAGAAAACCACCAACAACAAATGCTTGAGAGGCTGTGGGGAAAAGAAACTCTTCTACACTGTTGGTGGGAGTGTAGACTAGTGCAGCCACTGTGGAGGTCAGTCAGAAGATTCCTCCAAAAGCTGGGACGGGAAGTCCCATTTGACCCAGCTATTCCACTTCTGGGCATATTCCAAGAAAAACTGAAAACATCATACCACAGTAATATATGTGCACCCATGTTTATAGCAGCACAATTTGTAATAGCCAGATCTTGGAAACAACCTAAGTGTCCAACAATGGAGGAATGGATAAAAAAAGTTGTGGTATTTTTATACAATGGGGTACTACTAAGCTGTGAAGAGTGATCACACTGAGATATTTATAAGTAAATGGATGCAACTTGAGACCATACTCATAAGTCAAATAAATCAAGCTCACATGTGTAAATACCATATAGTCTCCCTAGGGTAAGAAATGATAAGATTGCATAAGATACAAAATACTCAATAAGTACAGTGAAAGGATAAGAATCTACTTAAAGGGGGAAAAATAATATCCCAGGGAAAATGAGGGGGGGAAAAGGAAGGAAAAGAAAAAATATCTAAAATTATATAAACACACAGAATATCTTAGATAATTATGCTACAAATTCTGTAAATTCTTGGAACAAAAAGTTAACATTCATAGGATTGGAACAATTGTGCATATTTATTGTATGGTGATCTGAGGAACTCTTGAAGATCGTTATATAAAATAACCCTAGATATGCTCCCACCACCTTGTTTTGAAGGCCTATATTGTCAGTGTTTTGGCCTCTTTGCTATTGCTATTTGTCTTTTTTTGTTTCGTGTTTTTCTAAGAATCTGTTTTGTTTTGTTTTTCCCTCTAATACAGAAAGGATAGGTACAGATGTAAAGACTCATACATGTGTAGAACTTCTCCTAAACAGTATATGAGAATCAATTATATAATGCATGTTGAAGTGAACAGCTACTTTGAAGAAAAAGAGACACTATGGTATCCAGTGCTGATTCCACAGCATTATTCTGTGAAGTCCAGCAATACTATTAATCTTTGTTCAGAGTGATTTTGGTATGTTTTTTATTGTTTAATTTCAACATACATGAAGGTATGGACAGCTATTTTGAAGAGAGCAAGAGACATTATGGCAGCCATTGTTGATTTCCCTATTGTCTGGTTTCATCATTCTGTTATGATGAGCTTCATACTATTTTGTTGTGTATGAATTCATCATTTGTGAAGATATGGACAACTATTTAGAAGAAAACAAGAGGCAATATGATAGCCAGTGATGATCTCCTGTTGTCTTGCTTTTGAAACTGTGTTACATTTTTTTCTTCTGATATGCTTTGTTATGTTTTGTTATGTTTAGTTGTACTCTCTTAAAAATAAAATAGGCTGCCCCAGGGCAAGAACCATCAGCATCTCCTGAGATCCACATCATGTTGGAACTTAGGGCACTGGGAAACCAAGCAACCAGCAAGCTGCCCTGGTAAATGGCCATGAGCCTACTGGCATGTGGGCTGAGAGTCAAACATCCATATCCTTCCCTCCCCCCATTAACAAGTGGGAGCCAGAGATCTGAGCACCTCTTGTGAGGTTGACCATATGCAATATAGCAAATAAGGGGGATTCCCTTGTACCAGCTCTCTGAAGGCAAATATTTTTATCACTGTTTTGCTTTGTTCTGATTAATGGTATTGCTCTATTCAATATTCTGTTTTGATAAGTTTATAATGTCCTGTATTTCCTTTGGTTTTGATATACCTGATTGAAACAACAAAGATTGTGAAGAAAATGAGATATGCTATGGTACCTATTACTGTTATCCCGGTAACCTGCTGTGAAGTTCTGTACCAATTTCACAACACTGTCTCAATTGGCTTTGTTCCATCTTGTTCTGTGGTATTTTCCTACTTTACAAATAAAAATTTAAAAAATAATAATAGCTGGGAAAACAGGCAGCTACCAGCACGCCTCTCTGGTAAGTGGCTGTGGCCTGGCAAGCCATGGCCACCCCAGGGTGAGAACCATATCAGTGTTTCCTGAGATCTGCAATGCACCATGTTGGACCTTGGGGTGCTGGGAAAACGGGCAGCCAGTTCACCCCTCTGGTGGGCAGCTATGAGCCTACCAGTGCACAGGCTAAGAATCAAACATCCATTCCCCCCCATTGAGAGCCAGAGATCTGAGCATGTCTTGCAAGTTTGACTATATGTGATATAGCAAATAAGGGGGATTTTCTTCTGCCATCTCTTTGAAGGCAAATATTTTTGTCTCTGTTTTGCTCTGTTTTGATCAATGGTATTGCTCTATTCAATATTCTGTTCTTGTAATTGCAGTATTTCCTGTGATATTGCTCTGCCTGATTGAAGGAACAACTATTGTGAAGAAAACCAGATGTACTATTGTGCCTATTGCTGTTATCCCAGTGGCCTGCTGTGAGGTTCTGTGCCAATTTCACTGCACTGTCTCAGTTGGCTATGCCCTGTCTTTTTTTTTTAAGAGAAAAAAAAAACATGTAAAGGGTAGAGATAATACAGAATTTTTTAGAAAAAAGATAAACAGTAAGAAATCACTAGTTGATAAATTACATATTGTCCTCTTTTTTTCTTGCTCAACATTATTTATTGCACAATTTATCAGTTTCTGTAATAAAAAGATACTATTGTCTTCCTCTAAATTCAGTACACAAACATCTTCTCAAATTAAAGTTCTAGCATTATAATTAGTAATCCCTTTAATACTGAGTTAGGAGAGAACACTGTGTAACTTATAAGACACATTTCTTAGACTATTTCACAAATCCTAGAAGGCACACATATTTCCTATCATAGTAAGCACATTTAAGTACTTCATATTTTAAAAAGACAAAACTGTACAGAGTAGGAAAAACATGTACATTTCATCTATTAAACAAATTTACAACATTTATAATTAGATATTACAGTAGAACCTACCAATCATTCATATCTAAGGAATTATCATCCAGTTTTAATGGAGCAAGCAGAGAACCATGTCCATTTCTTTGATAAGGCTAGTATAAAACATTTGTATTTCACAGTAAATCAGTGTCTTGGAGCTCATATTGTAAAAAAAAATTTTTTTATCAGTAATGGGGATTGAACTCACAATGGCATGCTTGCAAAGCAGGCACTTATGCCACTGAGCTAAACCCCCAGCCCCTGAGCTCATATTGTAAGAAACAAAGGTGCCAATGTCAAGTCACTATGCTCAACCCCATAATTTCTTCAAGGGTAAAGGATTCTGGGGATAAAGTCATTAGCTATACCTGGAAAGACTCAAAAACTGGTAAAGCAATGTTGTTCATTTTCAGAGACATTTGACAATTAGGCAATCTGAATTAAACACAGCAAGTCTAATCCAAAGTACAACTTTAATATTTAGAGCTGAAAATACATCTCAGAGGATCTCTTATCCCACAGTTCTTTCTGTAGAGTATTAAAAATCAATGGAGATCCAGGAATATGCAAATTTGACTTGAATTGAAACTTTTGATCCCCCACCTCAAATTTTTTTAAACAACTGTCAAAATTATTACTCATCAAATTCTAATACACCATATACCAGCACTGCACTATGTATTTTCACTGGTTGACTTAATATTTACTTAATGGAGTATATAAAGGAAATTTATATTAACATGACTTACAGAATAGGATGCGTGCCTGCACACATGTATAAGTTTTAAGATTTTTTTTTTAGACAGGCTTTTGCCATGTAGTTCATGCTGGCCTTGAATTCACAGTGATCCTCTTGCCTCAGCCTCCTGAGTGCTGGGAATACAGGCATGTGCCACCATGTCTGGCAAGGGCACTAAGATTTTACTTGGGGGGAAAGATGGTTTGACTGCTGCAACAGTTCAAAAACCACAGAGGAAATCTGTTTCTAAAGGAGGAAGCTCAGATGAGTAAGAGATTTTCTCAAGATTATATAACCATCAGGCATACTACCAGGGTAATATAATAGAGTCCCCAGGACTCTGCTTGTATAAACCAACAAAAGTGAGTATTTAACTATTTGGTATTAGCTCCCTCAGCATGAATATCAACATTCAGTTTTGGGGGCAAAAATAAAGTTATTTGAGACATTTTTCCTTGAAATGGATTTTATTTGCATACTTACTAAAATCTTAATATCCAAAACTTATGTCATGAATAAGCAGCAACTTGGTAAACCTTGGTACTTAGAAAAATAGTAGTATTTGCAAGTTACCAAGAATAGGTCAGAAAATTTACAAAGAATGTTAAAATAATTGTTTTAAAGGAGACTTCAGGTCCTACTTTTATTCTACGCTGAAATGCCAATGTTAAAATTTTTACTTCATAAAATCTAAAAATTGGTTGAGGTGCTCCTGAAGATCATAATTCCATTTTCACTATATTTCTTTAGGCTTTCCAAGGAAATAGAATGAAACAATAAGACAACCAAATTATTTGCTAGCTTGAAGAGGTGTTTTACATGTATATGGTGAAGAAGACTCAATCTATGTTCTTCTCTTTACCTAAGAAATTTGAGAACTTTGAAACCTCACAAAGATGCCTTTGAGTTAAAATAAAAGCACCATAAATCAATATAAAATTATTCAACATAATCTGTAAGTGTAAAGGTATGTACTGTGATGAAAAATTTCCTTCTGAAACTCCAGGATGTATAAACATTATCAAAAGCTGCTTGAAACAGTTTTTCAGCTTTGAAAAGGTATTTCCAGAACAGTCAAGAGGATTCTTCAGCAGAAATTCATTTATAAGGCAAAGTTCCAACTTTATAGTCTTCACCCAAATTATACATCATTCAAAAAAAAGACTTAAAGTAAAAACTATGTAGTTGAAATACATACTGCTGAAGTTTACATAGTTAGGAAATTGTGGATCAGATCACTTCAAGTAAAAATTATTAAAGGAGCATTAACTAACCACAAGGGGGTGTAATACATACTCCTTAGATTCCAGCAGAAAGACAAGTTTTTAGTAGTAACAAGCACTTTCACATGGTCTATGTTTTTAGTCATTAAAATTTCTCTCTCAGATGGCTGCAGCTTTTCAAAACTCCACTTTTTAATATCTAACTAAAAAGATTCCAGAATACACTTGCTCTCAAAATCCGTAGTTTGTCCAAACCCTCTGGAAATATTGCTGTTATTTGCTAGCAAAGGAGTCAAGAGCAATTAGTTCTAATATACATTAGAACACATAAAATACAGTCTAAAACAATAGCAAATTTTAGTTTACTGTGAATGGGACACATGGAAAGTTTATTTTAAAAATTGGAGGCATTATCAGAATAGCAAAAAGATGGGAGAAATTAGTTTTTCTGTATCTGTGCCAACAAGATACCTCTGTTCCTCTATGACCATATCTTGTTTGTAGCTCACAATAACAAAAGTTCTTCCCCGCAAGGTCAATGGCCTGTGGGGCTGGCCTGCCTCATCAGCCATGTTAAGAATATAGTTAGCCATGTCATCTTCTGTGGGTGCATCCGACACTTCCCAAGATTCATTTGCTCCAGTCATCTGTAGGCGACAGATAGGGCAATTTCTGTGTCAATCACTCCATTTATCAATACATTTCTGGCAAAAAGTTGTGAGCATAAGGCAGGATGAGGTCAGCTTGTCCATCCATGCAGATACAACAATCCTCCTCATTGGTCAGCTGCTTCACCCTTCCCATCCAAAGGCTGGACTGACAAGATGTTACAGAGGATGAGTTTTCATCAGGTTCTTCAGAGGTGGAGCTCTGAGCTAACACTCCTGCTGCTTGACTTGTCATGTCTTTATAAAGCTGAATGAACTGGTACAAATTCATGATCCATGACACTTCTACAATGCCACTGCTTTTGTTAATCTTGGTACAGACCACCCATACAATCACTTTCCAAAAGGCAGTGGAATCAGAACCAGGTTGTACCTCAAAGAGAAGATGTTTCTCCTGGCCAGCAGCTGCTTTAGCTGTTACATCATTGAGTTCAGCTACTCGCCCAAGAAATTCTTCATAAGTTAAGGAGCTACTTTCTTGAATCAATGTGACATGTTTTGCTACTTTTTCTGGTAACTTGTTAATAACCAGTTGAGTCTGATCTGAAATTTGCTGTCCCATGATGAAATGATGTCTTTTAGAATTCAGAAAGTGTTGCTTCACATAATTTCACAGGCTCAAGGCATCATGGTCCCTGCAGCAGCAGCGCTGCTCCACCAGCCACTCAGGAACCCATATTGTCCTCTTAAAATAGTTGTTCAAGTTACAAAATTAAAGCATACAAAGTAGACATTCAAACAGTGAGAGTGTAAACAGCTACACATGCATAAGTCTCTACATGTATTTCTATAAACTTAAAGCTTTAAAATCTTACTGAGATAAAGTAAATAATACCTAAATAAATATCATGTCTGAGGATTTGAAGACTCATTTTTTAAAAAGAGAAACAAAAGCATGTAAAGGGTAGAGGTAATACAGAATTCCAAAAAAAAAGATAAACAATAAGAAATCACTAGTTGATAAATTACATAGTGTCCTCTTAGAAATAGTTGCTCAAGTTACAAAATTAAAGCATACAAATTAGATAGTCAAACAGTGAGAGTGTAAACAGCTACACATGCATGAATCTCTGCATGTATTTCTATCCTTTCTATATTAAAGGGAAAAACAAAACTTAGCAAGACAAAACAAAACAAATTCCTATAAAAACATGAAACCAAAAAGTATAAAACCATAGTACAAGGTGATCTACAATGATTAGTGTGTTGTTTCCTATTATCTTCAATAGAATGTCTACATTATCAGGCATAATTGAATATAGCAGTATAATTGAATATAGCAGTAAATAATAATAGTAGTAAAAATAAAACATTGTAGACAGTATAAAACTTCAAAGGCAGGTAATAATCAAACCAGAGTGGATATTCTAATGAATCTTGTCATCTTAAGTGCAGTTACCTATACTCTCAGACTTGATACTATCAATCATCACAGCTTTGAATAAAATCTATCAATACAAAACTGTGATCCAACAAACCAGATTCGATTATGATCAATTATGGTAAAACAGTGTAGATTTTACAGAGCTTTAGATTAAGTTAATAGGAAATTAAGGATGATTACCATACTATATCCTGTTATTTTCAGGATTGCTGTCTGTGCTCTCAAATCTAGTATAGGTAGAATGACTGGAACAGAATATAGTACATCTAAGCAGAGTAGTGTGAGCCATGTGGGTTTTAAATCCTGGTGCACTATTAACAATATAGTGTATCAAGGCCATCTATGTTAGAGTTTCTAGTTATCTTTCTCTGCCTCATTTCTGCCATGCTATTTTCCTGCCTTTGTTTGTCTAGTTTTCTCTTTCATTCTACTGCCTGCCCCACTCATTGAAGCCTTTCTGCCACTGTTCCTAAAATCTGGTATTTCTCTCTCTCTCTCTCTCTCTCTCTCTCTCTCTCTCTCTCTCTCTCTCTCATGTCCTTCAGTACTCTCTGTAAGGTTGGATTGGTAGTCACAAACTTGCCCAGTTCCTCTTTGTCATGGAAGCATCTTCTTTCTCCATCAAATTCTAGGGACAGTTTTGCAGGGTACAGCAATCTGGGCTGGAGGTTATTCTCTTTCAGGGCTTGGAATACTTCACTCCAAGCTCCTCTTGATCTGATGGTCTGTGTTGAGAAGTCAGCCGTGATTCTGATGGGCTTACCTTTATAGGTAATCTGTTTCTTTTCTCTGATGGTTTTTAATATTCTTTTTTTTATATTGAATTTCTGGCATCTTGATTATTTTATGTCTGGGTGTAGATCTGTTTTGGTTGTAGATGGCTGTGGTTCTGTATGCCTCACACAACCGAATGTCATTTTCTTTTCCCATGCTTGGGAAGTTTTCCTTAATTATTTCCATGAATAGCCTTTGTAATTCACCTATATGTATTCCTGCTTCTTCATTCATGTTTCTTATTCTTAAATTTTAGATTCTCTTGTCATCTTCTAGCCTTTGTATTGTTACTGCCTGTTTCCTTGTTATTTTTAAGAGATCTTTCCTTTCATCATCACACACTGCCAACTTGTCTTCAAGTTTTGATAGTCTATCCTTAGTTTCTTTTAAGGAGTTATGCCAGCTTTCAATGGAGTTTTAAATTTCCTGATAGTCTCTTTGAATCTGCTTCATGTATTCTATATTTTCTTTATATTCTTTTTTGAATGTTTCTCCCCCTTTTTTGTGTTCCTCCCTTCTTCCATCTGTATCATCCTGAGAGATGCTTCCTGAGAGCATTTCTTTTATTACTCTACTCATTTACCTGATTCAATATTTCAGTTTTGAGTTCATCTACAAGGTCCTGAAGATGTCTCTTAATGTCCATTGAAGCTATGTCTGATGTTGTGTGTTTGCTGCCCTCAGTCTCCCTTGTTTTTCCTTCTCCTGGTTCAGTGTTCTCAGGGTTCTGGGCTTGGGGGCCTCCTCCTGCCTCTCTCTCTTGTCATGGCCTTGGCTTCCTCCACACAGGTTACAGTGTAGGTCCCAGCCCCCTTCCCTGTTGGCCACAGTTCCTCCAAAGCACACTGGTGAGGGACCTCTGCCCTCTCCTGCCTGCCCCTCCCCACCAGGCCAACCAAACTTCAGGGGCCTTCCACCCAGTTAGTGCTT
Source organism: Hydrochoerus hydrochaeris (assembly GCA_004027455.1). Lineage (NCBI taxonomy): Eukaryota > Metazoa > Chordata > Mammalia > Rodentia > Hydrochaeridae > Hydrochoerus > Hydrochoerus hydrochaeris. The sequence goes on along the minus strand of PVLA01005421.1, from coordinate 55,447 downwards.
GCTAGGCATAGGGAATCAATTTGGGATGGCTCATTAGGTCCCAGCCAGGGGCATGGCCCAGTCCAAGCAAATCCCATGAATCTGCTCTGGGGAGGGAGCAACCAACTGAAGTCACTGTCACTCCCAGTTCAGGCTCCTCCTGCCCAATTCCAACATGTTGCCCATTTGGTCATGCTCTTCCCATGTTGGGGGGGTCTCATTCCCAGCACTAACAATGGATTAATGAAGGTACCTTCACTGGCTCTGCTCTCCATTGGGCTCACCAACCCCTGACTTCAGCGCTGCTGTGCATCCTGTGAGTGGAACAAGTTTGGGGGGCTCTGCCTGCCAGTGCGGATTCAAGCTGGTGCACACTTGGCAGGTCACCATGAAAATGTAATTTTCAGCTGTTTCAGTTGTAGTCCCAAAGCATTTGGTGAGCTTTTTTATGTTTTAATTTCTTCTTGTGTCAAGAGGATCCATCTCCCTCTGTCTGAGTTTCTCCAGGGTGTTTTATTCTGGCATATGAGTTGTTTCTCCCAGGAGGCTTTGTATTTTGTTGCTCACTGATTGGCCATCTTGTCTTCTCTCCTATGTCCTGTCTTGTTCTGCTGTATTTTACTACCTTCAAAATAAAATAAATAAATAAATAAATAATAAATAAGAAAAAAAATTTTAAAAGTAACAACAACAAAATGGATCAACAAGGTAGCAACCTGAAACATGATATAACTAAACAGATAATGGACTTAAAAGCAAAAGGAGGAAAAGAAAGTGCTCTAAAGGATATAACTGCATGTATATTTAAAGGTGTAGGATTGATAATTATGTTGCTAAGTTTTTGTTGGATCAGAGAAGGGAGCTGTTTGCAGCCTCACTGTTTGAATGTCCACTTTGTATGCTTTGATTTTATAACTTGAACAACTACATCCAGGAAGACAATATATAATGTATCAACTAGTGATTTCTTACTGCTCATTTTTTTTGAAATTCTGTATTGTTTCTACCCTTTTTTTCTGTTTTGCTTTATTTTTCCCCTCTCTTTAAATAAAATTTAAAATAATAATAATAATAATAATAATGAAATAAAGATTAGCACAGACAGCGCTAATCTTTCACTTTGAGCTCGGATATCACCATCATCATCGTCATCGTGGGAGATGGTCCCTCAGCCTCTCAAGCAAAAAAGAAAGATTTGCAGGGGACACCACACTGAGCTCAGGCCCTTACCAGGGAGTTCAGGTGTCAGCATGAACTCAGACACAAATAAACTTAGGGAGGGAAGGTTGATCCCCCAAGACAAGAGCAACCTAACACTTCTCAGTGCACACACTTCTTCACATCAAGTCTGCACCATGGACACCTTGGATGCCACACTCTTTGATGTGGACTCTTCTGGCTCTGCCATTCACTGCCATAGACACTTTGGGTTGCAAAGAACATGCTTTGGGTTCTCTCCGCATGGCAAGGACCCAGAGACCCTTCTAGGAAACTCTTTGTGCTCCACCCCAACCCTTCTTTCCAGAGTCAAAAAGGACCAACACATCTAACACACCTGTGGCCTCCCACCCCACCAATGGACTTGCAGCTGTCTCCATGCAGGGCCACAGCAGGCAGCTCCAGACCTGGAGTGGATGCAGGGAGAGGCAGGGAAGTAGCGAGGGAGGGAGAGAGGGAGAAAGGGATGGAAAGAGAAAGAGATGGGTCCCAGGAATAAGATGAGGCTTCTTGGTTCAGTATTCAGTCAGGTTCAGAGCTGAGGTAGGACAGGTATCCCCCCCAGGACAGTCATTTCACAAAGTGACACAAATGTAAAACTCGACAGGACTATTAACTCTGGAAAGCTAAATGAGCTCCATATGTGACTCCCACTGTGACCCAAAAACCTATCCCCAGCCCAAAACCTGACATCTTGGTGCAACTCACCCTGTTAATTGTGGAGGGTTAGGGGCTCAGGGTGTCAGGCATAGGGATCAGGATCAGGTTCAGGTTTCAATGTCGGGTCCCCACCCCAACACAAAACCCGGCCCTAATCCTATAACCTGACATCTGACATCCTGGCACCACTCAACCTGAAAATCATGCAGGGTAGGGGTTGAGGGTGTCAGGCGTAGGACTCAGTTTCAGGTCCAGGTCTTTGGCACTGGGCTGCAAAAAAGCCCTCAGCAATAGCCATGCCACAGCCTCAACATTAGACTCCCTTGAAATTTCTTTTGCCACATTAGTCCACCACCCTTAATCTTAGTCTCAGGCAAAGTGTCAGAACATGAGCAAAGTGCAGACAAATTTTCTGCCAGGCCATAACACACATTGTGTGGAGTCTGACAACCAATGTGGTCTTACTTCCCAGAAGAAACCTCAGCTGCCTATGGGCCTGGGTTGGGGCACTCTTCTTATCTCCCAGCCTGAGTGCCAGCTGGCTCATGGGAGGAGCCAGTTGACTTCTTGATTATCCTCCTGGTCCACAAATGCTGCTGGCTCACAGGAAGAGCACGCTGACTGCTAGGTTCTTCTACTGCCCCACATGGCTGCTACTGCCTCACAGGAGGAGTAGATTGACTGTCCTTCCAGCCCACAACTGCCACTGGCTCACAGGAGGGCAAGGTAAAACTCTTTCAATTGTACAATTTTCAGTGGCACTGCATAACTGAGGTGTATTTTTCCTCTTGTGGTCTAGTATACGTATTGGAGGGACACTGTTTTATGTGCTCCCCTGATCAGTGGGCCTGCCATCCCCAAGGCCTCACTCCTGCACAGTTCTGTACAATTTTGGCCAAGGAGAAAGAAAATGTGGATGAGTGAACAGTGGGGTTTCAGGTCAGCCCACGGTGGACATGTCATACCTGCCCATTGTGCGGTGGTCAGAGCCCAATCTTCTTGTTGCAAGGATGCTCTGAAGCATATCTTGCCTGTATGAGAAAGTGACAGGTGTAGTGAGCCTCTTATGTGTCACACCTCTTAGATACTACATGTTCCCTGCCTCAGGTGGTTCAGCACAGTGAGACTCAAAAATAGTGCCCTCATTCCAGGGTTAGTTTCCCATTGGACCGAATAAGAAGCTTCCTAAGAGTTGGGGGCTGATCCCCACTTCTTGCCAGACTCTGAGAGGCTAATGTTTTCTTTTTTATATCATCTCTGCTATGCACAGCTCTAAGTTTTTGCTGAGAGGCCTCAGCCACTGTAGATTCCTTGCTTGGACCACTTCCTCACTCATACCCTTGAACCTCGCCACACACACCTGTTCCTGATGCCTCATTTCTGAGTCTCAGCAGGTCTTGATCCTCACATGCCCTGTCACTCACTCCTTTCATTCTGGTGAATACTGTGAAGTCAGACATTTACTAAGCAAGTGGAACTTAGAGAGTCTCATCTCAGACCTTGAGCACTTCTTATCCTGCTGCTTGGAAAGGAGGGCAGGGTTCAGATGGTACTGATCCTGTGGGTCTATTGAGGAATATGAACTTTGCACTGCATCCCACAAATATTGTGGAAGAGACTTTTTTTTTTTTTTTGAGATGGAGTCTGTGTACACTATGTTGTTCAGGCTGGTCTTAAATTCACTAAATAGCCCAGATTGGCCTTAAATTCATAGCAGTCCTCCTACCTCAGCCTCCCAAGTGCTGGAACTATGGGCATGTGCCACCGTACCTGGCAGAAGGGACTTTTTGAGCATTAATGGTATCATGGATATCATGTTGGTTAAGATTATTCTAGCTCCTGTGCATGGAAAAGGCCTATGTATCAGTCAGAGTTTACTAGATAAACAGGTATAATATAAGATATATAGATGTACAATAAATTACAATATTGGCTTACAATGGTCAGCCACAAAGATGGATGAGGGAATGCACAGAGGATGTCTGCATGCTGGAGGCTGAAGGACTCAGCTCAAGGGCTGGAGCTTACTGCAGTGTCCTGTGCAAGTCCAAATCAAGAGGCCAATGGGTCTGTGATGAAACACTGAAGAATCTATGATGGAGGATTGAAGAGTCCCAGGTGGAAGCCAAAAAGTCTGTGCCAGGAGATATCCAAGCTGAAGGCAAAGACTGGAGCTCCTCTGAAGAATCAGCAATCAATCCCTCCTCATTTGCCTTTTATTGTATGCAGGCTGCTCCCCTGGGGTGGGTGTAGCATTCACACCATTTGCAACCCTCCTCTTGCACAGGCTGAGGATGTTACACTAAGGATCCTGGCCCCCTGCTGAATCAATTAAACCTCTGTCCTTCTCAAATTGACACAGTGAACAATATCCTAAAATGGAAGCGGCTTGTCCCCTACACCCCAGGATGTGGACCTGCTGAGTCCCTTAGTTAAGCTTCTAGACTTCTCAAGTTGACACATGTATAAACCATAACATCCTGGGAGGGAGGACTAGATAGACCAGGAATAGGCTTACCTGGAGCAATAGCAGTTTACTTTTTTTTTGAGACAGGGTCTCGCTATTCCTGATGCCTCACAAGGCTATTCTTGAAGTCACTAGGTAGCTCAGGCCAGCCTTGATGGGATGGTAAGCAACTCTAGGTATTGGAATGGTGCTGAGGCAGTGTGGGTTAGCTCAGGGTCTTACTGTATTTCCAGAAGCTCAAGGACTTGCCAGTCTTTACAACAAATATTTTACCAATGCATTCCGTGGTGACCACAGTGTCCCCTTAAAACATGATTCTTGCCTTGTGTGCTTCTTTCTCTAGCCAGGACAGTGGTGGACACAGGGACCTGAATCAAGTTCCCCTCCCCACCGAGCTATACAACTGTGCCGCACCGGAAGTGATTTTCCAGAAGGCAGCCACAGTTAGGTCAGACGTCTACAGCTTTTCCATGATCATACAAGAGATTTTAACAGGTGATCAAGTTAACCAAACCCCCTATTTTTAGGTTGTCTTTCCCTTAAGAGTTAGTTTTAGGCAAGGGCAGAATTCAAAAAATTTTTGTTTTTGTTCCATTTTGGGTGTTGTTGTCTCAATCCTCCAGGCTCAGCCTGCTAAGTGCTGCGATTAGAGGTGTGCATCACCATGCCTGGCTTAGAGAAAAATATCTTTCTAGACACTTCTGTTGTACTTCTGGAAGATACAATGATCTTGTAGAAATCTTTATTGTAACTGTTCTTCAAGACTCATCAAACAAAAGAAGTCACCAAAGCTCATTCATTTGCTCATCACTACGTTCCTACCTTGAACCACTGGTGGTACATGCATGGCTATCCCATGGAGCTGCTTGTACTACTGCTGGTACAGATGGGTCTAGTTCCTTTTATTGGTCTTTCTATTAATAAAATTAATTTTTAAATAAGCCCCTTGATGGGGGAGCCATATATGTACTACTGGCATTTCAACCATCCAGCAGGGAAACATACAATTTACAGCCCATTTGTGAACATGTTAATGATAATATATTTAGACCAAGCACAGGTTGTTTTCTTCCTCTGTCTCCTCTCCCTTTTCCCTTCATCTTTTCTTCCTTTTCTTTTTCCTCTTCCTTCTCTCCTCTACTTTCTCCTGCCCTTTGCCTTTTCCTTCTTTCCTCTTCCTCCTCTCCTTCCTCCCCCTGCTTCCCTCTTTTTTCTCCTTCTTCTCATCTTCTTCCTCTCTGTCTTCTCCTCTGCTTTCATTTTTCTTTCTTTTTTTTCCAGGGCTCAGGATTGAACTCAGCACCTTGCAAATACTAGGCAAGTGCTGTAGTCCTGAGATACATACACCCTTCCTCCCAGGTAAAGTTTAAAATTGAATATTGGTGTCAGTGTTGAAGAATCTCTGTGATGTTCCCCACAGGGACTTGTAAATGAGAAAAAGATTGGCTTATGTGAAATAAATATGAAATTAAACACATCCAGGGTCCTGTAAATGTGTAAAACAGTAACACATGAGAGAACTGGAAACCATTTGAAACCTGTAAGACTTTAATGTGAAGTAGTCATGTATGTGAAGACGTGTTAGAGGATGAATACAAGGGCTGGGCATGTAGCTCAGTGGTAGAGCTATATGTCCAGCCCTGATTGCTACCCCAGAACAATAAAAAAAGGATTATTAAGTTTTAAAAAAAAACACAACACACACACATGCACATACACACAGGGAGTAAAACCACATTTCATTAAAGGGTAAGCAAGAGTCAACTCACTTTCATAGTACTTGCAGTCACAGAGACAACACTGTACCTGGCATGAGGGAAATGCATTGGAGTACCAGGTAAATGCCATGAAGCACTCCCAGATCCCCAAGGCTGCCAGAAGGCGAATACATATGATCCTTGCAGTCTATTTCCTGTTCCTGTGGCAGGGTTTTCCTTGGTAAATGGATAAAGTGCCTTCTCATTTGTGATTGGTCTTCCAGAGCATTTTACTTTAGAAACTAATATGTAAAAGGGTTGAGTGACTTGACTGTGGCTACACAACTGTATCTGATTTCTTACAGTTGCTCCTTCCTTCTTACAGATGGTGTACTCTGGAATATCTTCTTGAGAAACTATTTAGAAACTGATGCCAGGCTTCCAAAACCTTACTATGATGTTGTTAAGTCAGGTATCCAAGTCAAGCAGAAAGACAGAACTATGAATTTTCAAGATGTCCAGTATATTCTGAAGAATGACTTAAAGGCAAGCCCTAAAATACTTGGGAACTTGGTCCTACTTAGCCATCTTGGGAAAGTAGGCAGTGAGAGACCAAAAGGAATCTGGAGATCAAATCATAGAAAGCCCTAGAAATCCTCATTTTACTACACTTGTGTGTTGCTGAGAAAGCCTAGAACTGCCTAATACAGTGTAAGGTAGTAGGGATAGAGGGGGAGCTGAGGAGTGTTAACACATAGTGGGTAGGGTGCACTGTAGGCACACAGTGGGGGTGCAGTGAATGGTAGCTATTACTGCTTTCAAGGTATTGGAATAACAGTGATGTAGCTAATAAGGACTACAGGGTATCCACCAAGAAGAAGGAGATTATCTGATAGCTAGATGGTTTGTACCAGTGACATTCAGGAGATTGCAGATACACCTCTGATGATATTTCCCGTGTCACAGGAGAACACTGGAGCACAGAGATCCCAGCCAATGGGGGGCCCCAGGGTGCAGAGATGTGAACCCTATCTTGATGTCAGTGTCTATCTAGGACTGACTTCAGAACATCCAATGAGCAGTGTAGACTTGGAAATCAAAGAGCTAAAGGAATCAGGTATGGTCTTGACTCACAGGCTAAGCATCACTTTAACACCAGTGTATTTTGACAGTCACATGAACTGCAATTAATCATCTTTAAGCTATAGTTGTAACATGCTGGGAAGATAGGCATAATTTAGGGAAAAATCCAAGATCTTTAAAATCATTAAATTAAACTTTTTGGACTTTATAAAATACCTGGCTTGAATGCAGAACTAAGTGGTAACAATGAGTTTATTGCTAACAATACTCTATTTATTTTCTATTCTTTCTTCCTCCATTTTTCTTTTTGTCTTTTGTTTATTTTTTCTTGAGATAAGATCTCACTGTGCACTTCAGGCTTGTCTTAAATTCACTATGTAATCCAGGCTGATTTGAACTCACTGTCATCTTTTGCTTCAGCCTCAGAAGTTCTGAGATTACAGATGTGCACCACTATGCCTACTATTTTTCTTTCCTTTGTTTTTAGAAATCATTTCACTATGTACTCTGGCTCGCCTTGAACTCTCTGTGTAGCCCAGGCTGGCTTGAAACTCAAGATAGTCCTGACTCAGCCTCTTATGTTGATATTGCATATTTGCATGACCATGCCTGGCTCTGATTACTCTTAAGATCTTATGTAATTGCTTGAAAACAAAAATGATATTTTAATTTTTGAATTTAAAACCACTACCTGCTAACTGGCCATTTGCCAGCCAGATGTGATGATATATACTTGCAATTTCAGCTAATCAGGTAGCTGAGGCAAGAGTATCACTTGAGCCTAGGAGTTCCAGGTCAGTGTGGGCAACTCCTTGAAATTTAATCTCAAAAAAAGAAAAAAAAAGAGCTACCCCCTCAAAAAAAGAAAAAAAAAGAGCTACCCCCTCCTCATTTTGGAAATTGAAACAGTACAAAGAAGAGAATCTATTACCATTTTAATTATGCCATTTAGAAATAATTTACAGACATTTTGGCCTTTCTTACATTTTTCTGTGCTTTCCTGCTTTTTAGTACATTTAGAAACTTAGAATTGGAAACGGAAAAGAACCTTACAATCATTGGACATAATGCCCTGCCATTACAGATGAGAAAACTAAGGTGTGGGGTTATAGCCTGCTTGGGGTGCCAGGACTTGTTACAGATCTGGAACTCAGGCCTTCTAATTCCAGCCAAATGATTGTTCACTCAGACTCTTGATAGGAGTGGGGGCCTACATAGTGGCTCTCAAAGCCATTATTTGTCTCTGTTATCTCATTTACTCCACATCTGACACCTATCAATCAGGAATGGTGTGTGGTCAGCACTAGCATTATGCTGTGGATTTATCCCTCCGTGATGCAATGGTTTCCTGGATCATTCCTCTGATACTTTTATCAGATGCTCACTAAGAGCACAACTTACCAACATAAATTGTCATATGTGTTTGTGTAAACAAAAGTATAAGCATAGTCCTTGAGATTCAGTGCCCTTCAATTTTCATGTCTCAGCAGTTAAAAATGTTTTGACTGCAGTACAAATGAAGCTTATGACATTTTCCTTAGGATTTGACTTCTCTCACCCATAAAATCTCTCTTCATTCCATGTGCAAATGAGAACTTTCATTCAGGTTAAAAATATCCTTTGGGGCCAGGAATATAGCTCAGCATCACAGCACCTGCCTGTCAAATGTGAATTCCTGAGTTCAATTCCCAGTACCAGAAAAAAAATGTAGGTATGTATATATGTATGTATCCTTTGATGAATGTGTGCAGTAGTCTTCCATAACACTGAGAGAGTTGAAAATTAAAGATTTTGTGGGCATTCTTGTGCCTTTTGGCTGAGTATAGTAATGCTGACTATAGTAATCACTTTAATCAGTTGTGTGTTCTACTCTTTTTAACAGGCAGTCAGCCCCATTCACCAAAGGGTTACTCTTCTCCTACTGCAAAAGCAGTATTAGCTCCTCAGACCCCAGATCCAAGTCTGATGGCCCAGGTGCCTCAGAATCCAGATGCTGCTGCTGCTGCTGCTCTTCCTCTTCCTCCTCCATCAGTTGTGGCAGAAACCAGGAGCCCCAGTGCAAGTCAGGGCAGCCTCAACAGCTTAAAAATCAATGAAATCTGCTCAGGCTGCTTGAACATAGGAGATGACACAGAGGAAGAGTGCCCAGGTGCTACTTCAGGTCTTGAGGGTGATAAACCAAACCAGGCAGATGAACTTCAGTCCCTAGAAGAAGAGTTGGATAAGATGGAGGAAGAGGCACATCTTTGTGATGAGGACGAGAGCCCTCCAGAAGTTGACACAAAGCTGTTTTTTGGAGACTGGGGCTGGCAAAATAGTTCACTTAGTTTACTCAGCCTACCTGAGCCAACCAGAGAAGCCATGGGTAAGGTGAGCAGCTGAGGAGTACATCAGTAAATGTGTGCTGAATCTAAAAATTTCACAGACAATGGCTCATGAGATTACAGATTTGGTGGGAAATATTGAGCAGAAATTAGACGAGGTTGAGTTGATACAGAAGAACATATCTTTGTGCACTGCTTCAAGATTATTTCCAAATGTCTGTGATTTACTCAAACTAGTAGGACCTCCAACTTTGAATTACATTCACTCTGTCATGCAGGTGTCAGGAGGCTCCCAGCCAGACACCAGTGGCAATTTCCCAACCTTATAAAAGTCCCCAAGAACAGTGAAAGAATTTTAAAGAGCATATTGTGACAAAAAAGCCCAAAAGAAGAAGTAGTTATGCCTGGAAACCTTTCACCCACATCTCTGAAGAAAGGACTGAGTACCAGTCAGAGAGATGTCATCAGGTAAACCAAAGTAGGAGACAGGTGGAAGCTAACCAGGACTTCAGAACCAGGATGAACACTGCCTCTGACCCATGTGTAGGAGCTGGCAGATAAATAACACTAACTCATAGCAAGTTCCTCTTTGCTTTAGGAAAGATCTCTAGAAAAAATTCAAGGAAGATACACACTACCTCCCATTTCCAAACCTGACAGACAGCCAGTATCTTTCTTCATAAATTTATATGCAGTAGATAGAATCAAATGAAATTTGTGCTTTATAGGTCAATACGATTAGTCAAGTTTTAGCAGTTTCACATGGTATTCTGTACAGACATTCATTCCCACTGTAAATTGCTCATTCATTCATTCATTCACACACCCAAAAAGCATTTAGAGAGCCAGAGGCTGTATTAGATCTCTATGGGATATGATGAGAATAAGCCACAAGCTATGCTCATAAGCAGCTCAAACCCAGGTGGGAATCTGAGGGACCTACTGGTCACAGAGAACACTTCAGAGGAGGTGAGTAGAAAGCCTGGGATCTGGCCTGGTAGTGTACTGGTGCTTGCGAAGTTCTAGAGTAGCTTCTTTATGGGTGCCTTAAGAACAAAGGTGAGGTCTTACTCCTGTTGTCTCAACAGATAGCTTGGGCCTGATGCTAGAAGATGCTCAACAAATGATCATTATGAATGCATAAGTAAATTTGAACAAGTTCACACAGATAGCAGTCTGTTTGTTAAGTTACTGACTTTTAGAGCTAAAAGCCCCTTCAGACCTGGATCAACTCTGTCATTTTATAAAGTGCAATGCTCAAGCTCAGTGAATTAAAACTTCCTTAGGTCCAGTGGTGTCACCAAGATGGGAGTAGGGCAAGAGAGTTCTGTCCCAGAGGATTTTACTACTGTAGTTACTTAAAATGGATACCTCATGATAGGGAAAAGGAAGTCAACTTGTAGGGGTTTTGTTACTGTTAAAGTCTCCACTTACAGTGCACCCTGTTGTTGTCTATATATGACAGATATACCTAGTTTCCTATGCCACTGGCAAAGTCCAAGCTGGCTGGGATCTTTCTGACTCCAGTCTGGTTTCTCTCTCTGTGCCATGCTGAGTTTCAGTGAGGCTTCAATCTTTACTTTGAACCCTAGAAATACATTGACTTTTTTTTTTTTTTTTTTGGTGCTAAGGATTAAATGCAGGGCCTCAGCCATGCTAGGTATGATCTTTATCACAGAGCTTTACCTCCAGCCCTGGCATTTTTCTATATGAAGCACAAATAATTTATGTAGTTTCTAATATTTGCTTTCACTGGATATTAGGGTTTGTTAGAAAACTATCAGAAATAACTGCTCTGTTTATGTTTTGGATATCTGTTGCTATTTAATAGGAAAATACTCTGAAAACTTAGTAGTTTAGGCCAGTGTGGTGGTGCATGCCTGTAACCCCAGCACTCAGTAGGCTGAGGCAGGAGGATTGCTGTGAGTTGGATGCCATTCTGGGCTATGTAGAGTTCAAGGCTAGGCTGAACTATATAGCAAGATCCTGTCTTGAAACAAACAAACAAAAAGCACATAAAACAAACTACTTGGTAGCTTAAAACAGCCATGACTTCTTATTTCTCATAGTTCTCAGGGTCAGGGACTTGAGAATTGACTTGGGTAGTTGTTCTGTTCTACATGGCATTAGCTGAGTCACTTAATTGCATTCTGCTGGAGGTTGAGCAGAGCAAGAAGAATCAAGATGCCTCCATTTATGTGACTGATGCCTTTAGCTCCTCCATGTGGTTTCCTTCTCTGCACTTGTCTTCTCATCATTCAATAAATCATCTCACCCAAGCTTCTTTATGCTATGACACCTGGCTGGCTGGCCAGCCTGCTGCTTGCTTTCTTGCCTCAGCTTTTTAAGACAGAGTTTTGCTATGTAGTTCAGCCTTTATTTTATTGTATTTTATTTTTTTGGCATCTTCTGTGGTAGTATTATTGTCCCTGCTTTACAGATGATGAAACTGCAGTGCATGACTCTCTTAGATTAGTCTAAGTAACACTGAGACTAGAATCCAAGGCCCAGGGATTCTGCAGCACATATAATGATGCCTTCATATTAGTGTTGGGGGAAAATGCTCAGATTTCTATTTTATTTGCTCATTATCCACATGGATCTGTTTGGTCTGGGGTTCTTGAGGGCCAACATTTCTGGGTAAAGACTTAAAACTAAAACATAAGTTCATAGATAAGAGATATGCAAAGGATATGTCTTGTTATTTCTAGACATTTAGCCAGAATGACTTTAAAAAATAAGGTAAGAATACAGAGAACAAGACACTGAAATATGGTTATTGTTTTTCAAGCTGTGAATTCTTTGTGACCCTGGGAAACAGGACACAGGTGAATCATTTCAGGTCACTCAAGGAGCCAAGGACAGTTTGAAAAGGAAGAAGAACCAAGATAGTAGATAGGTCAACATGTTATTGTTTGTGCCACTGTGTCTTTAGACTTTGCTGTGGCCATGCAGCCATTAAATGAACTTCATATATCTAAGTGACACAGGGCCCGGGAGTAGTGAAAAAGAGCAAGACAGAAGCAGATCTTGTCAGGTTCTCTGTGCCAAGTGAATGAAAAGAGCAGTATAATAGAAACTCGCAGAAGAGATCACAGGGAACGTGGCTGGCAGCTTAATGAGGCAGGGTTTATTCTTTGTCCAAATCTCAGCATCTTGCCTTTCCAAAACTGACTAGATAGTTTTTCTTATAAAAATCAATGCCATGTACTCCACTTGCCAGTAATCTAGAAACCAAACTTACTGGAAAACAGGTTTAACATATCCCTGTCAGCTTGAACCACTGGTGGTTCATGCATGACTGTCCCATCAGGTGACATAGAAAAGTCCCATCTGGTGGCACAAGCTGCCCAGTGGGAGAGTCATGCATGTTCAGCCCCATTGTGAATGTGTTTAAACTAAGTACCACTCACTCCAGAGAAGTTGAGCAGTGCTGTTATCCTGGAATGTGTGATTTCCTGCCAAATGAATGAAATGAATTGACATTAGCAGAAATCTCCTGAGAGGAAAGTACTTATGTGCATTGGATTTTAAATTATTTATGCAAAATAAATTTTATGTATGGGCAATTATTAAAGGAGCAATAAATGTGCTTAATTTTTAAATTTTAAAAGTTGATACAATTTTTAATGATCCATGACATGTTTTAAAGTACATACTCATTGTGGAGTGTTTGTTTCTAGTTAAAGTTGTATTGCTCACACAGTTAGCAGACATGGTAGTGCACACATGCCCACTCTGCTTTCAAGGCTCATGCATAGTCATCCAGCACAGGCACTATTGTGTATACACATGTACAGGTAATCATCCTTCCACTACCTCTATGAGAATGACATTTTTAGATTCCACATATGAGTGAGATCATGCATATTTGTCTTTCTGTATTTGATTTCTCTCACTTAATATATCCCCCAGACTCATCTATTTTGTCACAAATAGGATTTTATTCTTTCTGTGACTGAATAGTTTTATTGTGTGCAGGGAGGTGCATACATGTGTATATACACAGACACATATCTCACATCTTTGTTATTCATCTCTTAATGGACACCTAAATTGATTCCATGTCTTGGCTATTATGAATAGGGCTGCAGAAAATATGGAGCTGTGGAAACTGGATATTTCTCCAAAATTCTGATTTCAGCTCCTTCAGATATATACCCATTAGTAAGATTGCTGGATCATAATGGTAGTTATATTTTTAATGTTTGGGGTTTTTTTAGAGGGGGCTTTATTATGTTGAACAGGCTGATCTTGATCTCTTTGGCTCAAATGATGCCTCCACAATAGCAGAGACTATAGGTATTCACCACTAGCCCAGCTTAGTTTTGATTTTTTGAGGAACCTCTGTACTCTTTCCCTTAATTGCTATTCTCATTCACATTCCCACCAATTATAATGATTCCTCTTTCTTCACATCTTTGCAAACATATGCTGTCTTTTTGTGTTTGTTTGTTTGTTTTGTTGTTGTTTTGGTACTGGGTATCAAACTTGACCTTGTGTTGTGCTGTGCCACTATATCCCTGGCCCAACATTTGTTGTCTTAAAAATACATTTCAGGCTGGAGATTTAGTTCACTGGCTTAAGCACCTGCCTGGCAAGCATGAGGTCATGAGTTTGATCCCTGGTACCAAAAAATTAATTAATTAATTAAATTTTAAAAATATGTTTCAATCTAGACCAGCGTATCAGTCTTTAAGTTTTGTGTGTATGTGTGTGTGTGTGTGTGTGTGTGTGTGTGTGTGAGTGCATAAATGATAACACAAATTCATAGCTTTAAAGTCTGTTCTGGAAGGAAAAAACACTCTAAGACTAATGACAAGAGTTAGGTGTTCTTTTTATGTTGGTAAATATGTATGTAAGGACTGTGAAAGAAAATGCTCTGCCATTTTAGACCAGTGTATTTTACTTTGACAAAGGGATTTGCAAAGAAATACTATGTGGCATCAGAAGGTTTGGCATTCATGCCATTGATAGGAACAAATGGAGTGACATTAATGCTATTAGATGTTAAACATATTTGTGGCCTCCCATGCTCAGCTTCATCTTTCTTCCCTTAGAAGAACAGAAACTGACCAAATGAAAGTTTAATATTTTGCTACTTATTCATGTGTACTTTTGTATGCTTTTCTTGTCCTTTTTTTTGTATCTGGAATTGAACTTAGGACCTTGTGCTTGCCATACAGGCACTGTGCCATTGAGCTATATTCATGGCCCTTTTATATGCCTTTTAAAAATAAAAATATAATTACTGTATGTGTAATTTTTTTGAGACAGGGTCTTGTTAGGTAGTTCTGGCTATATTCCTGACCTTTTATATACTTTTTAAAAATAAAATTATAATTACTGTATGTGTATTTTTTTTTTTTGAGACAGGGTCTCGTTATGTAGTTCAGGCTGGTCTTGAGTTCACTACATAGCCTAGGTTGGCCTCAGATTCTCAGTGATCCTCATTGAATTCAGCCTTTTGAGTTCCAGGATTACAAGTGTGTACCATCACACCAGCTGTATAGATAATTTTATATCATGGTTTTTCACTTTATATTACAACATAAGCATTATCCCATGTTAGGTGTTTTTTGTTTTTTGTTTGATTGGTTTTGTTTTGTTTGAGACGAGGTCTCACTATGGAGTTCAGGCTGGCCTTGGACTCACTTTGTAGCCCCGGTTGGTCTCCAACTGACAAATGATTCTCCTGCCTCAGCCTCCCAAGTGCTAGAATTATAGAAGTGTGCCACCACAACTGGATCCCCGTGTTAGTTTTTAAAACTCTACAAACTTACTTTGAAGTTGTTAAATTTCTTTCATGATTGAATTTTATTTTGTTTCGTTCTTTATTCTGTTAGGAATAAAGCCACTGTAACTTGTAAGTATTGTTTTCCTACAGTTTGGATTATGTCCTGAGGAAAAATTTCCAGAAGCAGGATTATTAGGTCAAAGAGTTTGAACATCTTAAAGTTGTTTCTGAAAAGTTCTTTGAAGAAGTTGATCAAACTGACCTTTCTGCTTTTTGTTCCAGCTATGGAGGTGGTGCATTCTAGACAATGTAGAAGTTGTATCTTTGCCACAGAGCACACAATTCTGAGAGTTAGTTTAGTTAGTATACCCTTATTTTACAGCTGAAGGAAACCCAGTGAAGAGAGGTTGACATTTACCAAAATCAGACAGCTAACCCAGCAAGTCAAGATCCAGAACTCAGAAAGAGGAAACTAAGGTCTCAAAATGTTCTTCACAGTCCTGGTGCCTTACAACCACCTCTAAAAATGTTAGTTACTGTGCTATCACTGATATGCAGGTGGGCCTGTTAACAGAGAAATCTGATGGAAGTATAGTACCATAACCTTCACCTAAACCATCACTTTTGATTTGAGTACTTGGGGGACATGTGGGCACTGCAGCAGTCCAGGGAATAAGAATTGTGTCTAGTGAAACTACATTTAAATTGTGAGTTTCTTCTACTTCTGAAAATTTCCAAAGAAAATGTTTAGAGTCATAAAATCTGAACTTGGAAACTGGAAAAAAAAAATCTTCAGAGATCCTATAGCCCAGTTTGCTGTTGACCTGTGAGGTGCATGCAAGGGCGATGTGGGCTGAACCCTCTCCTCAGAGCCAGTCAGCCAGTGAGTGCCTTCAGCACGTTAGTCTGTGTCCTGTGGATGTCACAGGTTCAGGACAGTTTCGTCCCTGGCTATTGGGTCCCGACCAGGGGCATGACCCAGCCCAAGCAGATCCCACCAGTTCACTTTGGCCCAGCAAACTGGAGAGGGCAGCAATCCCCTAACCAGCACACTTCAGAAAAACCATAAACAATACGGAAAGGACTTGAGATGTTGACCATACACCGGTCTGAAATAAACCAGAAACATGACAAGAGAAAGAAACAAGAAAAAGCCTCCAGCCACTGACCCAGGGAAAATAAGTCCAGGAGAGGCAAATACAGAAGAGATTGAGGGCAGCAAACATGCAATATTGGATGCAGCCTCAGCGGAAATAAAGAAATACTGCTGTGACCTCATTGACAAACTTAAAACTGAAATTCTAACCCAAGTGAAGCAAGATATAAGAAGATTAATAAAAGAAATGCTAAGCACCTCTCAAGAAGACACAGATGGGAGAATGGAGGAACCCAGAAAAAGGAGAGAAATTTTTGATGAAGAATATAAACAAAATCAAGAATACATGAAACAGATCCAAAGAGAATACCAGGAAATTAAAAACTCCATTGAAAGTTGGCAAAATTTCTAGACAGAAACTAAAGATAGACTTTCAAAACTTGAAGACAATTTGAAATGTGTGATTGTGAAAGGAAAGATCTCTTAAAAATAACAAGGAACCAGGAAGTAACAATACAAAGGCTAGAAGACAACAAGAGGATCTGGAACTTAAGAATAAAAAACATGAATAAAAAAGCAGGGGTAAACACAAATGAAATACAAAGGCTATTCACAGAAATAATTAAGGAAAACTTCCCAAGCATAGGAAAAGGAAATGATATTCAGATATGTGAGGCATAAAGAACTCCAGCCAGCTACAACAGATCTACACTCAGACATATAATAATCAAGATCCCAGAAGTTCATCACAAGAACAGAATATTAAAAGAAGTCAGAGAAAAGAAACAGATCAACTATAAAGGAGAACCCATCAAAATCACAACAGACTTCTTGACACAAACTATCAAATCAAGAAGAGCTTGGAGCAAAGTATACCAAGCCCTGAAAGACAATAACCTCCAACCCAGATTGATGTACCCTGCAAAACTATCACTCAAAACTAATGGAAAAACAAGATGTTTCCATGACAAAGAGGAACTGGGGGAGTTCGTAACCACCAGTCCAACCCTACAAAAAATACTGAAGGACATTCTAGAGAGAGAGAAAAAAATTATCAGGATTCCAGGAACAATGGCAAAGAGCCCTCAATGAATAGGGTAGACAGTGGAATGAAGGAAAAAAGCAAACAACCAACAGCAGAAAAACAGCATAGCAGAGATGAGGCAGAGAAGATTGGCTATAATCTCTAACACACATGGCCTTGATACACTAACAAAAAGAATCACAGGCAGAGTAGGTCAGGAGATAGAGTAGGTCATCAAGATGCTCAGAATAGGAAATACAATCAACCTGAAAGAGGATTAATGAACCAAAAGTCAAAGGTGAGAAAACAATGCTCTATGTGACAGGGAACCAGAGAGAAATAGGGACAGCTCACCCAACAGCTGCAGATAGGTTGGAAAATCATGACACTTTTGTACAGTGGAGAACTATTCAGCTATAAGGAAGAAAAATCTTGAGGCTTTAGTAAGTAAAGGAATACAGCTCATGATCAAGCTCAGAGGTAAAAATGTTCAGAACCACTTAGGTAGATAGCAGGTTGCCCCCCCTAATCTAAAAAGTAAAGGAGTTAGTGAAACCTGAAATGTACAAAGCACCCTGAGAAAGTGAAAGGGGAGGAATTGTCTAAAAAAGGAAGGCAGAGGACATTGTTAATAGTGTATCAGGATTTAAAAGCCACATTATTCTTATAGCTCTGTTTGATTTGATTTTATTCTGTTCTAGTCTGTCTACTTGTACTAGATTTCAAAGCACAGACAGCTATCCCAAAAATAGCATGATATACTACAGTAACTATCCTTAATTTCCTATTAACTTTAACTGAAGCCCTGTATTACTTACACTGTCTTACTAGACTGATCTTATTTGAATCTGGTTTATTAGATTGCTGTTTTGTCTTGACTGATTTTATTCGAATCTGGAATGCTTGATAGTATCAAGTCTGAGAGTGGAGGTAACTTCTCTGAAGATGACAAGATACAATAGGATACCCATTCTGGTTGATTAACTGCTTTTGAAGTCATATAATGTCTCCAATGTTTTGCTTTTATTAATATTGCTGTGTACTGCTATGTTCAATTATACTAAGCTTGAAGATATAGACAATTCAATTGAAAATAACAAGAGACATCATAATTAACCACTGTATAATTAACCACCTAGTATTGTGGTTCTATATGACTTTTTCATTTCGTGTTTTTCTAGGAATTTGCTTTGTTGTCTTGTTTTGATTTGTTTTTCCCTCTAATACAGAAAGGATAGGTATACATGCAGAGATTCATGCATGTGTAGAACTTCTAAACATTTTCCAAGAATCAATTATAGTTATTGTAAAAAGAGAGAGGAAAAGAAAGTACTCTAAAGGATATAACTGCATGTATAAGTGTGTAAGATTGATAACCATATTGCTAAGTTTCTGTTGGACAGGTGAACAGAAATGTTTGCAGTCTCTGTTTAAATGTCCACTTTGTATGCTTTACTTTTACAACTTGAACAACTACTTCTAAAAGGAAAATATGTAATTATCACCTAGTGACTTCTTACAGGGTTTTTTTTGAAATTATGTATTATTTCTACCCTCTTTCTATTTTTTTCTTTAAATTATAAAATCGATTTTTGAAAAATAAGATTTTTAACCAGTGAAAAGTCATGTGCAATTTCCATCAAAGTCATGATTTTTGCAGGTGTATAGTACTTTGTACTTTTTCCCAAACAGTTTTGTTCTATTTTGTTTTTTGGTACCAGGGATTGAACTTACGACCTCATATTTGCCAGGCAGGTGCTGAGCTAGGACCTAAAACAATTTTATTCATGCTACTTGATTCACATATGCTTTCCATGGAGAAGAAAAGGTTATCACCTCTGTGAAGAACTAGTGACTGCAGGTACATGGAATTAAGCCTCATTGTTCAACCTTTAGTGACAGGAGAGCCAGAATTACAGGCATTTTATTTAGGAAGAAGATGGCCCTGTCCAGTCCACCTGGGCACAATGGCACACTTCTATAATCCCAACACTCGAGAGGCTGATGCAGGAGGATCATTGCAAGTTCAAGACCAGCCTGAGCTACAAAGTGATTGCAAGTTCAGTCTCACATAGCAAGATGCTGTCTCAAAAAAAAAATGGCACTGTACAGTACATACCATTTTCTTCTGAGCATGCAAGTTGTGCAAGGAGCTGCTGGTAAAGTAAACTCACTGGGTTCTCTTACTTATATAATTTCGACACCACCTCTCCCCTAATTGCCACATTTTTGGAATCTTTTATCAACATGAAAAGTAAACTGAGGGAAAGCCAGGAATGTATATTCCAATCATATTATTTGACTGACAAGAGTCCCAGATGTATCAGAAGTATAGTTTCTATTTGTCTTCACACACAAGTGCCACTGTTTCTTTTTATTTTGTTTTATTTTATTTCTTTGTATATGTATTTTTGAGACAACTGGCTCAGTATATAGTTCAGGCTGACCTTGAACTCACTATGTAACCCACAGACTGACCTCTAACTTGTAGCAATCTTCCTGCTTCACCCTCTCCAGTGCTGAGATTACAAATGTGCACCACCACACCCAGCAGCAAAGATTTTTAACCCCTGAAAGAAAATACTTGTCAACCCAGACTTTTATATTGTGGTAAATCAGCCTTCAAAATTGATAGAGAAGTAAAGGCTTTCCATGACACAGAAATCCTGAAGAACTACATAACAACTAAATCAGCATTCCAGAAAATACTTAAAGAAATTCTAGACAGAGAGTAGGAGGCCTCTACCATCAAAGAACCCAAAGGGAATTATGCATAAAATGGGAGAGTAGTTAAAAGATATATGTGTGTGGTGGGTGGGTTCTCATTTAACAACTGTTATGATCCTGTGACTAGGTTGTTAGTTGAATTGGTCAGGGTCCTGTGACCACATCCTTAATTGAATTGGTTGTTAAATGAGGAACTGTATATAGTATGTACACTGCAATATTCAGAACAAAGAAATGGTCACAGAAAACATCTTCCAACCAGGCATGGTGGCTCGTGCCTATAATCTCACCACTTGAGAGGTTGAAGGGAAGACAGGAGTGTACATTCCAATCATACCACTTGACTAATAAGAATCTCAATTATATCAAAAGCACAACTTCTACTTCTCTTCATGAGGGGGAAAAGGTTGAGGCAGGAGGATTACCCATGAGTTCAAGGCCAGTCTAGATTACATAGTGAGACCTTGTCTCAAAAAAAAAGAAAAAGATAGACTGACTCACTCCAACTTGATGATTTTGCTTTTATTTGCATAACTCTCACACACAGTAATGGATAACAGAACATAAAACTATAGTACTGTATAAACAAAGTGTACTGTGCAAAAAAAAAAAAGAAAAAGACCTCGAGGCTGTAAAAACAAAGTGTGTTGAACTATACAAAAAAAGACTATCTGAGCAAGTCTGAGCAAGGAGGCTTAAGTCAGAACAGTCATTAAATAGGTTGTCAAAGGACAAATATCTGTGAAGGAATCAACACTGGAAAAATAATACAATGATAGAACTAAATAAATACTTTACAATATTAACTCTCAAGTCAAATGGTCTCCTCAAGTCCCTAATCAAAAGACACAAACTGGTGTATTGGACCAAAAAACAACACAGCCATATATGCCTCCAGGAGATACACTTCATCCAAAAGGTCTGAATTCAACAAGAACCCCAAAACAAGCAGAAATAGCTATCTTACTTTCAGACACATCAGACTTCAGGCCAAAACTTATCAGTAGAAACACAGATGCCCTTTACATACAGATAAAAGAAGCAATTCAAAAGGAAGAAATAACAATTGTAAATACCTATGCACTAAATGTTGGCACACCCAATTTCATAAAACAAAAACACCCTTGGACTTAAAGGGATGAGTAGACTCAAAATTAGACAAGTTAGTTAGGCCAAAAAAAAAAAATCAGCAAAGATCATCAGAGTTAAGTCATATCATTGAACAAGTGGCCTTAACAGTTATCCAGAGTGTTTCATCCAATGAGAGAATATGCATTTCTCAGTAACACACAGAATGCTTTCCAAAAGAGACTATAACTTAGGTCTAAAGCATGCATAAATACAAAAGTATTGAAATAATCTCCTACATACTATCAAACTATAGCAGAAGGAAGGTAGAAATCAATAACAAAAGAAACTATATCAACACAAAGAGATTAAATAATGTTGTCAATCAGTGGATCACAAGAAGTCAGAGAAGAATCAGATAACAGTGGAAGCACAACATACTAAAACCTATGGGACAGGTTGAAACCTGGGGGGCTGAACAAGAAAGCAACAAGTCCTCCCTCCTGGTAAGTCATGGTGCAAGCAAGCAGCGGGCACAAACAAATCAGTGTCTCCCATGAGCCTACCGGAACCAGGCTGAGAATCAAACAACCCATTCGCCCCTCACCCCTGCCATTTACCAACTGGAAGGTGTCAACGACAGCTGGAGTTGATAGCAACTAAGACATATAAAGCAACTAAATACTTGTATTATTGGGTTGATTATACCGGCCTGAGGCCAGAGGTCTGAGCATCTCATGGGATGTATGCAATATAGCAAATATGAGGGATTTCCTTCTATCTTCTTTTTGAAGATAAATATTGTTTTCATGCCTGCCTGGCAAGCATGTGGTCATGAGTTTGATCCCCAGTACCAAAAAAATTTTTCACTGTTTTGCTTTGTTCTGATCTATTGCCTTGCTCTATTCAATATTGTTTTGATAGGTTTTTTAAATTTTTATTTAAAGAGGGGGGAAAACAGAAAAAAGGTAGAAACAATACAGAATTTCAAAAAAATAAACAGTAAGAAATCACTAGTTGATGCTTGATGCATTACATATTGTCTTCTTGGATATAGTTGTTCAAGTTACAAAATTAAAGCATTTAAAGTGGACATTCAAACAGTGAGGCTGCAAACAGTTCTGTTTACCAATCCAACAAAAACTTAGCAACATGGTTATTAATCCTACACACTTAAATATACATGCAGTTGTATCCTTTAGAGCACTTTCTTTTTCTCCTTTTGCTTTTTAAGTCCATTATCTGTTTAGTTATATCATGGTTCAGGTTGCTCAGTACCTTACTGATCTGTTTTGTTGTTATTATTTACTTTTTTATTTTTTCTTATTTATCATTATTTTTATTTTAGTTATTATTTTATTTTATTTTATTTTATTTTGAAGGTAGTAAAATACAGCAGAACAAGACAGGACAAAGCCAAGTGAAGCAATGCAGTGAAATTGGTACAGAACCTCACAGCAGGTTACCTGAATAACAGCAACAGGTATAATAGTACATCTGGTTTTCTTCACAATAGTTTTTCCTTCAATCAGGTAGAGCAATATCGAAGGAAATACTGAAATTATAAAACCAGAATATTGAATAGAGCAATACCATTGGTCAGAACAGAGCAAAACAGAAATAAAAATATTTGCCTTCAAAGAGATGGCAAAGGGAGATGTCAAGATGGCCTAATCAGTGAGCAACAAAATACAAAGCCTCCCAGGAGAAACAACTCATGTGCCAGAAAAAAACACCCTGGAGAGACCCAGACAGAGGGAGATGGATCCTCTTGACACAGGAAGAAATTAAAACATAAAAAAGCTCATCAAACACATCAGGACTACAACTGAAACAGCTTAAAATTATGGGACGTGGTGTTTTCATTTGTAGCGACCTGCCATGTTTGCAATGGCCTGAATCTGTGCTAGCCAGCATAGCCGCTCAAACTCATTCCCACCACCACTCATAGGAACCACAGCAGCGCTGAGGTCGGGGATTGGTGGGCCCAATGGAGAGCAGAGCTGGCAAAGGGACCTTCATTAATCCATGGTCAGTGATGGGAGTAAGACCCCCCCATGGAAGGGTGCAACCAAATGGGCAACATGTTAGAATCGGGCAAGAAGAGCCTGAAATGGGAGCAACAGTGACTTCAGTTAGTTCCTCCCTCCTCAGAGCAGATTGGTGGGATTTGCTTGGACTAGGCCACACCCCTGGCTGGGACCCAGTGAGCCATCCCAAATTAATTCCCTATGCCTAGCAAGCACTAACTGGGTGAAGGCCCCTGAAGTTTGGTTGGCCTCATGGGAAGGGACAGGTATATGCAGCCACTGCTTACACCTCAGTGACAAGAGCAGGCAGAAGAGGGTGGAGGTCCCTTGCCAGCATGCTTCAGAGGAACTGTGGCCAACAGGGAAGGGGGCTGGGACCTACACTGTAACCTGTGTGGAGGAAGCCAAGGCCATGACAAGAGACAGTGGCAGGAGGAGGCCCCCAAGCCCAGAACCCTGAGAACACTGAACCAGGAGAAGGAAAAACAAGGGAGACTGAGGGCAGCAAACACACAATATCAGACATGGCTTCAATGGACATTAAGAGATATCTTCAGGACCTTGTAGATGAGCTCAAAACTGAAATATTAAATCAGGTAAAGCAAGATACAAGTAGAGTAATAAAAGAAATGATCTCAGGAAGCATCTCTCAAGAAGATACAGATGGAAGAAGAGAGGAACACAAAAAAAGGGGAGAAACATTCAATAAAGAATATAAAGAAAATATAGAATACCTGAAGCAGATTCAAAGAGATTATCAGGAAATTTAAAACTCCATTGAAAGCTGGCATAACTCCTTAAAAGAAACTAAGGATAGACTATCAAAACTTGAAGACAAGTTTGCAATGTGTGATCATAAAAGGAAAGATCTCTTAAAAATAACAAGGAAACAGGCAGTAACAATACAAAGGCTCAGAGATGACAAGAGAATCTAAAATTTAAGAATAAGAAATGTGAATGAAGAAGCAGGAATACATACAGATGAATTACAAAGGCTATGCATGGAAATAATTAAGGAAAACTTCCCAAGCATGGAAAAAGAAAATGACATTCAGTTGTGTGAGGCATACAGAACTCCAGCCATCTACAACCAAAACAGATCTATACCCAGACATATAATAATCAAGATAACAGAAATTCAATATAAAAACAGAATATTAAAAGCCATCAGAGAAAAGAAACAGATTACCTACCTATAAAGGTAAGCCCATCAGGATCACGGTTGACTTCTCAACACAGACCATCAGGTCAAGAAGAGCTTGAAGTGAAGTATTCCAAGCCCTGAAGGAAAATAACCTCCAGCCCAGATTGATGTACCCTGCAAAACTGTCACTAGAAATTAATGGAGAAACAAGATGCTTCCATTACTAACAGGAACTGAAGGAGTTTGTGACCATCAATCCAACCCTACAGAGAATACTGAAGGACATTCAAGAGAGAGAAAAGAAATACCAAGATTTTAGGAACAGTGGCAGAAAGGCTTCAATGAGTGGGGCAGGCAGTAGAATGAAAGAGAAAACTAGACAAACAAAGGCAGGAAAATAGCATGGCAGAAATGAGGCAGAGAAAGATAACTAGAAACTCTAACATAGATGGCCTTGATACACTATATTGTTAATAGTGCACCAGGATTTAAAACCCACATGGCTCACACTACTCTGCTTAGATGTACTATATTCTGTTCCAGTCATTCTACCTGTACTAGATTTGAGAGCACAGACAGTAATCCTGAAAATAACAGGATATAGTATGGTAATCATTCTTAATTTCCTATTAACTTAATCTAAAGCTCTATAAAACCTGCACTGTTTTACCATGACTGATCATAATCAAATCTGGTTTGTTAGATCACTGTTTTGTATTGATAGATTTTATTCAAAGCTGTTATGATTGATAGTATCAAATCTGAGAGTATAGGCAACTGCACTTAAGATGACAAGATTCATTAGAATATCCACTCTGGTTTGATTATTACCTGCCTTTGAAGTTTTATACTGTCTACAATGTTTTATTTTTACTAATATTGT
The DNA here is from genome assembly GCA_004027455.1 of Hydrochoerus hydrochaeris. Lineage (NCBI taxonomy): Eukaryota > Metazoa > Chordata > Mammalia > Rodentia > Hydrochaeridae > Hydrochoerus > Hydrochoerus hydrochaeris. The sequence continues at coordinate 30,310 of PVLA01005421.1, read as the reverse complement.
TATGTACTGCTATATTCAATTATACTGCTATATTCAATTATGCCTGATGATATAGACAATTCTATTGAAGATAATAAGAAACAACACAGCAATCATTGTAGATCACCTTGTACTGTGGTTTTATACAACTTTTTGGTTTCATGTTTTTAATTTGTTTTGTTTTGTCTTGCTAAGTTTTGTTTTTTCCTCTAATACAGAAAGGATAGAAATACATGTAGAGATTCATGCATGCAGAGCTGTTTACACTCTCACTGTTTGACTATCTAATTTGTATGCTTTAATTTTATAACTTGAACAACTATTTCTAGGAGGATGCTATGTAATTTATCAACTAGTGATTTCTTATTGTTTATCTTTTTTTTTTGAAATTCCATACTATCTCTACCCTATACATGCTTTTGTTTCTTTAAATAAAAAAATTTTTTTAAATAAAAGGAGGAACAGAAAGTGCTCTAAAGGATATAACTGCATTTATGTTTAAGTGTATAGGATTGATAACCATGTTGCTAAGTTGTTATTGGATCATTGAACTTCTTTGCAGCCTCACTGTTTGAATGTCCACTATAGATGCTTTAACTTTGTAACTTGAACAACTATGTTTAAGAAGACAATCTAATTTATCACCTAGTAATTTCTTACTATTTATTTTTTTCCTGAAATTCTGTATTATTTCTACCTCTTTTTCTGTTTTGCTTTTTTCCTCTTTAAATAAATTTTTTTAAAAAGAGATGGCAAAAGAAAATCCCCCTTATTTGCTATATTGCATATAGTCAAACTCGCAAGAGATGCTCAGATATCTGGCTTTCACCTGCTGGGAGGTGCTGAGATGGATATTTGATTCTTAGCCCACAGGCCAGTAGGCTCACAGCCACCCAGCAGAGTGGTGAGCTGGTTGCCTGTTTTCCCAGCACCCCAAGTTCCAACATGGCATGGATCTCAGGAAATGCTGATATGGTTCTTACCCTGGGGTGGCCATGGCTTGGGAGGCCACAGCCATTTAACAGAGTGGCATGCTGGCTCTTGATATGTTTTATAATGTTCTGTTTTTGGTTTCATCTTGCTATACCTAATTGAATGGACAACTCTTGTGAAGATAATGAGATATACTATGGAATCTATTAGTTATCCCGGTATGCTGCCCTGAAGTTCTATACCAATTTAACTGCATTGTTTCATTTGACTTTGTTGGCATTTTACTACCTTCAAAAAAAAAACCTATGTGACACAATGAAAGCAGTTCTAAGAGGAAAGGTTGTAACTATAAATGCACACAGAAAAAGAATCAGAAGGGCCAGGGATATAGCTTAATAGCAGAAGACCTGTCTAGCAAGCATACAGCCCTGCATGTGATTCACAGTACAAAAAAAATCAAGCTGAAATAACCCAGTGATGCATCTTGAGAGCCTACAAACACAAAAATGAGTCTGAAACTAATAGAGATAAAAGATCTGAGCAGAAATTAATCAAGTTGAGACTGAAAAACAATATAAAGGATCACTGAATTAAGAGTTGGTTCTTCAAAAGGAAGGAAAGAAGATCTCAGATGATGAGGGAGAAAGAAGAGAGGAGAGGGAAGGGGAAAGTAAAAGGATTAAGATCAATATGTATATGTACCAGTTCCCCTACAATGAATGTATTCCTCCATGATGAATATATTACTATGTATCACAAAAATACACTAATAGGAGTTTAGCTTAGTTGGCTAAGGTCCCACTCTGTAAACGTGAGGTTGTGAGTTCCATCCCAGATGCAGAAAAAAAAAGACTACAAAAAAATACACTAATAAAAAATTTAGAGTGGTGAAAAGAAAAAAAACTTGTTCTCCCTCCCAATCTTTGTGTTTCCACAAAAGAACCAGTGTTTCTATTGTCCTGACTTCTCCTTATAGAGTAAAACCTACTCTATTATTTCAAAGTAAAGTAAAACCTGTTCTCTTTATTTGTCTCTTTGAGACAGGGTTTCACTATGCAGTTCAGGCTGGCTTTGAACTTACTTTGTATCCCAGGCTGGCCTCCAACTTGCAGCAATGCTTCTGCCTCAGCCTCCTGAATGCAGTGATTACAGATGTTTGCCACCAGGCCCAGCAAGAGTAGTTTTTCATGCTGGGCCATTTTCAGCTTCTTTGACTCTTCCTATCAAGCTCCCAAGAACCAAAACAGTGCTGGAAGATTCAGATGACAAGGAAACAGTGATGTAAAGAGAAAAGCTATAAAATTCCTTTTCACAGAGTGAAGGCTTTTTGTCAAGGGAAACAAACAACAAAAAATCAGTATTTAATGTCTATGAAACAGTCTTTAACTGTGAGAAGGTAAAGAGGCTTCATGAAGCTTTCCAAGGTTTAAGAACATTGGGAGGGCGGGAAGTGTGGCTCAGTGTTAAAGCACTTGCCTAAGAAGTGCAAGACCCTGTTTTAATCTCATAAGAAAGGAAATACATCCCTTAAATTTTTGATATATCTTCCTTCAGTGAACCTTTCTTTGCCCTCCCTCTTTCATTCTTTTATAGACCTCAAGTCCCATAAAAGAAAACTTTGAAGAAATACAAGGTGCATTTGCCCAACCTCAAGGCTATGGCAAGCCCTAGGGAAGATTCCATTGAAAATCTCTTGCCTTCACTTTTTGTTGGATCACATAATTTTAGGGCTGGCAGGATCCTCTCCTCTAGTAAGAATGAAGCCCTGGCTCATCACCAGCTCATGACACTGACACATGTTATGTGTACTCCTTTGTATTTTGTATAGCATACATTATAATACCTGTTTTATCCACCATCTAATCTCACTAGATTTTTACCTCCCTGGTGACATGCTGCAATAAACAGTTATCTTTATGGAGCAACTTGGGGAATTTGCTGAAGCCACAAAGCCAGTTACTGGATGCACAAACTGGAACTTGGTAATTTTGTCTTTCTCCACCTTAGAAGCCAGAGTTTCACTGCTTTTTGTTTTTGGGGGGTTTTTTGGTACTGGGGATTGACCTCTTGACCTTGCACTTGCCAGGCAGGTGCTTACACCACTGAGCTAAATCTCTGGCCCTCACTGTTGTTTTCTTTTGCTTGGTTAACATCTTTGTTATCACAGAGTTAACAGCCTGTCGTGCAGATTCAACTTAATGCTGTCACCTGCTGCTCCCACCCACTACCCTTTGGAGGCCTTTGGTGCTTTGTAACTTTATAGGAACTTTCCATTTAGTGGCAAGTTAACACCAGATCGGGGTGTTGCACAAGATAACATATAAGTGCAGTGTTGGTTGTCTTACAGACATTTTAACAATTGCATGCTTTTGTTCTTTTCAGGTATGCATCTGTTATGATTTGTGTTTCAATGTCCCCTCAAAAGCCTCATGCTGTCATGGAGGGAGCTGAGTCTAGCACTTATAATTGGCTCATTGTCTACTGCAGGGATTGGTGGTGTGAATGCTGCACCCGCCCAAGGACAGGGAGCTGGCATACAGTATTGGGGAGGGAAAGAGGCATGCTTTCCCTTTTGCCCTTTTGCTTTTGTCACTTCTGGTATCTGCCACAGTTGCCATGCTGCCCCTCAGCCATGCTACCCTGATGTGGAGCCGATTATGGACTGAAACCTCCATGAACTGTGAGCTAAGTAAACCTTTTCTTTCTTCATTTTGGGTGTCAAGTATTTTGTCTCAGCAACAAGAGAAAAGTAACCAACACAGAATTTAGTATCATTAGAATGAAGTCATTATCATGACTATACCTGATTATGTGGTTCAGCAGCTTTTGGGAGTGGCTTATGGAAAGAGTTTGGAAAGGTTCAGAGATGTTACCTGAAGGAGTAGAGCTGGAATACCTTAGGCTGTTCTGTGTGGGAGATTCTGGTCAAAATTCAGGAGAGCAAAAGGCTGATAGAAATCTTGCCAGTAAAGACAAGACCCCAGAGGTTTTTACGTGGAAGAAGGACTGCAGTGGTTGTTGGGCTCAAAACAATGTGTGTTATGGGTTGGTTAGAAAGTTTGTCTATGTCTTGCTCATGTCCAGAGGCTTGCCTGAGACTGAGATTAGTGATGGTGGACTAACTAATCTGAGAGAAGAAATTTCAAGGCAGTCTAACATTGAGGCAGTGTCACGGTTATTGCTGGAGGCTTTTTGTCAGATTTATGTTGCCAATCAAGACCAAAAAGCCCAGCAAATTATCTAAAATGTGAGTTTGGCCAGAAAGGAAGCTCCAGTAAAGCTGTGGACTGTAAAGATAGAGCTGAGATCTTGATTGCTGAGAAGGAACAGAATAGAAAAGATGGCCTCCACTCTTTGTAGCCTCAAAATGGCTAAAATGAAAGACTACTGTGAGGAGAATGCCACTGAGCACCATGTTCTAGAATGGCAGGGATGACCACACAAGTTTCCAAAATGGCAGCAGCCACACCAAGTTCCAGAATGACAATGGCATAGAGAATTTCCTCCTTAGAATCCAATTCAGAATGCTGAGTAATCCAAGCACTTGACCTCTATGGCCGAGAGAGAAAAGCCTAGATACTGCTCCAGCTCACAGTGGACCTTGGCATCATCTACATGCATTGGTTTTAGGCACATGCAGAACACAAAAGTTCTGAGGTTGAAAAGGCTTCCACCCAGATTTAAGAGGGCCTAAGAGGTCAGGCAGCATGCCCCTGAGCTGTGTGTATGAAGCCAAAGGTACAGTGGAGAACCTAAAAGTTTGGAAAAGCCAGGGGCATGGGTCATGTAAGGAAACCTGCAAGGAGGGAGCAATGCTAGCCCAAGAGAGAAGCCATGGGAATTACAACCACCAGAAGTGCCATTGAGGTGGAGTCACTCAAGCCTGTGGAGCTCACAATTTGTCATATATTTCCTCAAACAGTGTGCATGGTCTTAATGCTTGCACTGCTGGATTTTGGACTTCCTCTGGTCCCAGTGCTTTGTATCCCTGTTTGTACCTTTTGGAATGGTAATGTTTATCTTGTGTCATTGAATGTTGGAAGTGTTTAACTTTGTTTTAATTTGTACAAGGGTTTAGAGCTAAGAATTTGCCTTAAATCTCACAGAAGACTTGGAATTTGGACTTTTTAGCAATGCTGAAACTGTTAGGACTTTAGCAATGTACTAAATATCTGTTGCATAAAGGATGTGCATGAGTCTTTGTGGGGCCAAGTGCAGAACATTATGGTTTATATTTGGATGTCCCTTCAAAACCTCATGCAGTCATGGAGGCGGCTGAGTCTGGCATTTGTGCTTGGCTCATTGTCTATCACTGGGATTGGCAGTGTGAGTGCTGCACCCCTCCTCTGAGGGGCAGGTAGCCAGCATACAATACAAGGGAAGAAAGAAAGCATTCTTTTTCCTTTTGGTGTTTGCTTTCAGTGCACACTCCAGCTTTGAACTCTAACATGATTCAGTCCCCTTGAGCAGGGCGTGGTGGTACTTGCCTATAATCCCAGCACTCAAGAAACTGAGGCAGGAGGAGCATTGTGAGTTCGAGGCCAGCCTGGGTTACAAAGTGAACTCAAGACCAGTTTGAACTGCATAGCAAGACCCTGTCTCAAAAAGACCCAAAAAAAAAGTAGCTGCGGAAACAAATTTATTCAAGATTCATTCCCTTGCCACAGTAAGGAGCCTTTTAAGAATATTCAAGCTTTGAGATGAACACTTACACTTTCAGGTTATGTACTAAAGGTTCCCAGGGTCTTGGGCCACACACCCTCTCTGGCAGAGGCTCTACCCATGATCACTCTCTGCGTGCTTGGTGTGAACATGGGCAATTTACTTGTGTTTGGAGGAAGGTTGACTGGGATGGAGAAGTTGTAACATAGATAGATCACAAACCCAGGGCCAGTCCCTTGCAAGCATCTAAAGAAGGTCAAAGCCTTACATTTCTACTCTATATTCTCCTTTTTCTCCCCACTCCCACCCTCCTTCCACATAGGGCTCTGCTGCATTTTCTCTTCCATACCGAGAACCATAACACTAGGGTACAGTAGGATGCTTCTGAGCCCTGACTTTATCTGCCCAGTTTGGGATGATGACTTCATCTCAGGGCTTACTCTCCCTCAGGTAAAGCACAGATAGGATCTTAGTTTACACTCCGTTAAGTACCCTCTGGCTCTAGAGTGCTCTTATTAGGAATTAGTTTATGCTTTCTAGGCATTTGTTGTCTTAAGAGATGGTCACCATAAGAAAAACCTCTGTGTCACTACTGGCGGGGTTTCCATGTTTGTTGGAATTTGGTAGGGTGGCATTGTTATTTGTGGACATCCCCAGAGCCTACCAGACACCTCAGGAGGTGGGTAGAGTGGGGGGTCATGATCTTTAGAAATCAAGGTAGAGCACTCCATCTTCCCCCATATAGGACGGTTCAGTTAGGAGATAAAATGGAAACTGGCTAGCTATCTGAAGATCATCTTACTGAGAATTGGGAAGAAATAACCTCAGATGCTTGATTCCAAGGAGAACTTAGGACAGTTGATCCAGCTCCTTGGTGCTCAAGGCTATACTCCCCATGCTCCTGTCTTTAGGTGGCAGTTGATGGTCAAGAGGCACTTTTAGCTCTCTGGGAACTCCCATTTAATGGTCTTTCCTGTTTGAAATCTTTAATGCCCTCTGGTGTCTGTTAATAGGAATTGGATCAGTTTGCCTTCTTGAAAAGACAAAGTAGCATTTGTTTCCAGAAATAACTGGTTATAACTGAAGACTGATGAATGACTTGATTGTTTTCTGAGTGTCCTCTGAGGAAGGGAAATAAATTTTCAGAGCAAAAACTTCCTCCAGAGCATTCAGTCCAAACCCAATTAAGAAAACATCTTTTTTATTTTAAAGAGAATAAAACAAAAGAGGACAGATCTAAGCAGATCAGAACAGAACAATGTAAGCAGCACAGCACTTCACAAGACAGTTGGATATTAACAGTAACTATCATAATGTCTCTTTCTTTGAAATAGTTGAGCTTAGCTTTACACAACCATAATGTCAAACATAAAAAAATAGAGTAAAACCACTCAAGAGAATGAAAGTATTGCAAGGCATTCTGAACCAAATAACCAAAGATGAACAAAGGCTACTGTATTATCTCATTTTCTATAAAAAATTTGTTTATGCTATCATACATATTAAAATCCAGTAAGACACAACATGATAGAACCAATGGTAATAGAAAAACAAAAGTATGGTAGGACTTCAGAGCAAGATGATAACAAATCAACAATGGCTGCCATATTGTCTTTTCTTCAAAGTAACTATTCATACCATCACATATATTAAGATCAAACAAAACAGAATAAAACCATTCCAACCAATGAATGAAAACATAAGACTTCAAAGCAATATAATGGTGAACCATGATTACCATAAAATCTTCTGTACTCTTACCATTTCTTACACTAGGGAGACTATATGGTATTTATACATGTGAGTTTGATTTATTTCACTTTAGAGTATGGATTCAACTTGCATCCACTTATATATAAATATCTCAATGTGATCATTCTTTATAGCTGAGTAGCACTCCATTGTATAAAAGAACCACAATTTCTTTATCCATTCCCCAGTTGATGGGCACTTAGGTTGTTTCCAAGATCTGGCTATTACAAATTGTGCTGCTATAAACATGAGTGCACATATATCACTGTGGTAAGATGTTTTCATTTCTTCTGGGAATATGCCTAAGAGTGGAATAGCTGGGTCAAATGGGACCTCCAACCCCAGCTTTTTGAGGAATCTCCAGATTGACCTCCACAATGGTTGCACCAGTCTACACTCCCACCAACAGTGCAGAAGAGTTCCTTTTTCCCCACAGCCTCTCCAGCATTTGTTGTTGGTAGTTTTGTTGATCCTGGCCATTCTTTCTGAAGTGAGATGGAATCTCAGTGTGGTTTTAATTTGCATTTCTCTAATGAGCAATGATGATGAACATTTTTTCATGTATTTATTTGCCATTTGTTTTTCTTCATCTGAGAACTGCGTGTTCATCTCAGATTCCCATTGTTGTATTGGGTCTTTGAATTTCAGGGGTCTGATTTTTTTTTAATTCTTCATAAGTTCTAGACAGAAGTCCTTTGAGGGACAGTTCACTAAGATTTTTTGCAGTTTGTGGGTTTTCTTTTCACTCTGCTGGAGATTTCTTTCGACATGCAGAAACTCTTTAGTAAGGTGTGATCCCAGTTATTGATGCTGGGAAGTATTTCCCGTACCATTTGGTTCTTGTTCATGAATTCTCTACCAACCCCTATGTCTTCAAGATTTTTACCTACTTTGTCTTCCAACAGATTTAGTGTTTCTGATTTAATATTTAGATCTTTGATCCATTTAGACCTTAGTTTAGTACATAGTAATAGGCATGAGTCTAGTTTTAGTTTTTGGCATATGGATAGTCAGTTTTTTCAGCACCATTTATTGAAGAGACTATCTTTCTTCCATTGGACATGTTTGGCCCATTTATCAAAGATAAGATGGCTGAGTGTGTTCGTAGTTGTAGTTGTATCTTGTAATCTATTCCATTGATCTTCATGTCTGTTTTTATTCCATTATCATGCTGATTTTATTACAGTAGCTTTGTAGTATAACTTCAAGTTAGGGATTGTGATGCCTCCTGCCTTGGCTTTGCTGCTTAGAATTGCCTTTGCTATTCTAGGTCTCTTCTGCTTCCAGATCAATTTTAGGAGTGATTTCTCTAGATCTATGAGGTATGTTAGTGGTATTTTCATTGGGATTGCATTGAATGTGTATAACAATTTTGGGAGAGTGGCTATTTTCACAATATTTACTCTTCCTATCCATGAACAAGGGATGTCTTTCCATATTCTGAGGTCCTCTTCGATTTCTTTTTTCAGGATATTATAATTTCCCCTGTACAACTGTTTTACATCTTTCATTAGATTAATTCCTATGCATTTCTTTCTTTTTTTTTTAGATACTAGTGTGAAGGGTGTGGCTTCTTATTTCTCTCTCAGTGATTTTGTTGTTAGTGTATAAGAATGCTATTGATTTTTGAGTATTGACTTTGTATCCAGCTGCATTGCTGAATTTATTTATTATATCTAGGAGACTTTCAATGGAGGTTTGGGGGTCTTCTATGTAGAGTATCATGTCATCTGCAAATAATAATTTAACTTCTTTTCCTATCTTTACTCCTTTTATTTCTCTCTCTTGTCTAGTTGCTCTGGCTAGTATTTCCAGTACTATGTTGAATAGGAGCAGTGATAACGGACATCCTTGTCTTATGCCTGATTTCAATGTAAAGGCTTTCTGTTTTGGGCCATTTAATATGAATTGGCTGTTGGTTTGTCATAGATGGCCTTTATCATATTGAGGTAAACACATTCTATTGCAAATCTCCATAGGTCCTTATCATGAATGGGTGTTGGATCTTATCAAAAGCTTATTCTGCATCTATAGAAATGATCATGTGATTCTTACTTTTGGCTCTATTGATATGGTGGATTACATGTATTGATTTATGTATGTTGAACCATCCCTGCATACCTGGGATAAATCCCACTTGGTCATGATGTATAATCTTGATGATTGGCTGCATCCTGTTTGCCAATATTTTATTGAGAATTTTTGCATCTATGTTCATTAGGGAGATTAGCCTGTAGTTCTCTTTTTTAGTTGGGTCTTTCTCAGGTTTTGGTACTAGAGTGATATTTGCTTCCAGGAAACACTTAGGGAGAATTGCTTCCCTTTCAATTTCATTGAAGAGTTTGAGGAGTGTTTGCATTAAGTCTTCTTTTTATTTCTTGTAGAATTCCACAGCGAATCCATCTGGGCCTGGGCTCTTCTTTGTCAGTAGGGACTTAATTACATTTTCAATTTCATTAATAGAAATTGGGTTATTCAGCAGTTTTACATCTTTTTGACACAGCTTTGGTATTTAATATGTTTCTAGGAATCTGTCCATTTGTTCTGTGTTATCAAACCTATGAGAGTAGAGGTTTTCAAAATAGTTGATGATCTTCTGCATTTCCACAGGGTCAGTAGTGATTTCACCTTTTTCACTCTGTATTGCATAAATTTGAGTCTTTTCTTTCCTTTTTTTTAAATTAGGTTGGCAAGGGGCTTATCAATTTTATTTATTCTTTCAAAGAACCAACTCTTTGATTCATTGATACTTTGTATTATTTTCTTAGTCTCTATTACATTAATCTCTGCTCTGATCTTTATAACTTCCTCCCTTCTTTTGGCTTTGGGCTTGGCTTGCTCTTCTTTTTCTAGATGTTTCAGGTGTAATATCAGGTTGCTTATTTGTGTTCATTCTGTTTTCCTCATGTGGGAACTCAGTGCAATAAATTTTTCTCTGAGGACCATTTTCATTGCATTCCACAGGTTTGGGTAAGTTGTATTTGTATTTTTGTTTGCTTGTAGAATTGTTTAATTTCTTCTTTAATTTCCTCTGTGACCCACTGATTGGTCAAGACTGTATTATTTAATTTCCATGTGTTTGTGGGGGTTTTGCAGTTACTTGTATCATTAATTTTTAGTTTCATGGTGCTATGATCCAATAACATGCATGGGATAATTTCAATTCTTTTGCATTTACTTAAATATGTTCTGTGGGTTAGTAGATGGTCTATTTTAGAGAATGTCCCATGTACTGCTGGGAAGAATGTATATTCTGATGTTGTTGGATGGAACACTCTGTATACATCTATCAAATCCATTTGTTCACAGGTGTGATTCAGTTCTATTATTTCTTTGCTGATTTTCTATCTAGCTGATCTATCCTTTTGTGTCAATGACGTGTTTAGGTCTCCTGTTATAATTGTGTTATTGCCTATTTGATTTTGCATTTCTGTTAGTACTTGCTTTGTGTAGCTGGGTGCTCTGGAATTTGGTGCATAAATATTTAAGATTGTTATCTCCTCCTCTTGCAGTTTTCCCCTAACTAGTATGTAGTGACCTTTTTTTCTTCAGACCATTCTTGGTTTGAAGTTCACATAATCTGCAAACAGAATAACTATCCCGCTTTTTTTTTTTTTGAGTTCCTGTTGCATGGAATATTGTTTTTCATCCTTTGACTTTCAGTCTATGAGTTTCCTTTTGGGTTAGATGGGTTTCTTGTAGACAGCATATGGTTGGACATTGTTTCTTGATTCATTCTGCCAGTCTGTTTCTTTTAATTGGTGAATTGAGGCCATTTACATTAATGGTTATAACTGTCATATATTGGTTTATTGTTGACATGTTATCTTTCTGATGTTGTATCTTAACTTTCCATTCTTTTTGTCTGTCTTGCTTAGTGATTTTTTACTATGTGTATCTAGAATGTATTTCAGTATTCTTTGTAGGGTTGGTTTGGTGATCATGAAGTTGTTCTTTGTCATAGAAGTATCTTATTTCTCCATCCATTTTGAAGGAAAGTTTTGAAGGGTATATCAGTCTGGGTTGGAAGTCGTTTTCCTTTAGGATCTGAAACACTTCGTTCCATGCTCTTCTTGACTTCATTGTTTGTGTTGAGAAGTCTGCTGTGATTCTGATAGGTTTTCCTTTATAGGGGATCTGTCTTTTCTAACAGCTTTTAATATTCTATTATGTTGGATTTCTGGGAAGGTGATTATTATATGTCTTGGTGTAGTTTTGTTTTGGTTAAGGCTATTTGGAGTTCTATATGCTTCACTAATCTGTATGTCACTTTCAACTCTCATGTTTGGAAGTTTTCAGCTATTACTTCTGTAAATAGCCTCGACATCATTTGTGTTGTCCCCTTCTTTTTCATTTATCCCTATTAATCTTATGTTGTTTTTCTTTGCATCATCTTGCAGCTGTTCAATTGTTATTTCCTGATTTGTTATTTTTAGAAGATCTTTCTTTTCCTGTTCACTAGCTGCAATCTTATCTTCAAGGTCTGAAATTCTATCTTCACTTTCATTGAGGTGGTTTTGGCAACTTTCAATAGGGTTTTTGATTTCCTGTATATCTCTTTGAATCTGCTTAATGTATTGTTTGTTTCTTAAACTGTTCATTCAGGGATTCTATCATTTTGCTTTGTTCCTCTAATTTTTTAGCTGTGTCTTTGTTGGATGCATTCAGTATTTCTTTCACTACTTTTATCATTTCTTCTTTTACCTGGGAGATTATTTCTGATTTGAGTTCCCTCATAGCTTCCCGTACTTGCTTCTTTATTTCAGTTGATATCATTTCAGGCATTTCAGGTGTATGGCTAGTATTTTCTTCTATGTACATGGCTTCTAGGCTTTCTTGTGATGGGCTGTAGGTTTTAGATTGCATTTGGTCTTTCATGTTTCATTTTCCTGTATTTCTGTGTTTCTAGCAATGTTCCAAAGCTTTGTCATTTTCCTATATTTCCATGTTTCCAGCAATGTTCCAAAGCTTTCCCTCACGTGGCTTTGGCTCCCCTCTTTCAGTGGGCCCAGTTTCCCTGGTTGAAAGAAGGTTGCTGGGCATGGTCCACTCAAGCCTGTGGAACCTCTGGAGCCTACTCCAGTGTCCTAAGGAGGCTGGACCATCACCCAGCCACTGGGATCAATGGTCCCAAACTTTTCCCAGGCCTGCCCTGGCGAGCTGCAACTCACCTCGCAGCAGCAGCATGGGCCTGGCTCCCCTTTCAATGGGCTTGGCTTCCCTGCTTGAATGAAGGTCACTAAGTGAGGTCCACTCAAGCCCACAGAATCTCTGGAGCATAGTCCAGTGTCCTAAGGGGGCTGGGCAGGCACCTAGCCACTGGGATCGATGGTCCCAAACTTTTCCTGGGCCTGCCCTGGAGAGCTGCAACTCACCTCACAGCAGCAGCATGGGCCTGGCTCCTCTTTTGGTGAGCCTGGCTCCCCTGGTTGAATGAAGGTCACTGGGCATGGCCCACTCAAGCCCTCAGAACCTCTGGAGCCTGGTCCAGTATCCTCAGGAAAGCATTTTTCAATCCAGGTATTTCTCATTCCCAAGGAAATCCTAGGGCACAACTTTCAATTGATAGAAGCAGCCCACTGCTGCACACATGACATGGGTTTGCCACTGATGTTCTAGGTGATGGAAATATGATAATGTGGCTTAAGAAAAATGTAAAAGAATTTTCTTTATTTCACGTAAGGAAAAGTTCCAAATGAAAAAATTCCTTGGAAAGAACACTGAGATTTTCATCAGGTTCCAAGATGTGCTTTTATCATCTTACAGTTTTACACTGTGAAATGGGAGAATGTCACATATTTATTATATATTTATTTATATATTGATCATCTTCAAATGTATTAACCACCTCTTTTCAAAAATTAACTGTGGAAGCCTAACTTGGTTACAATTTGTTTGGCAGAAATTGAAGGGGTGTGAAAAGAAGTCATTGTCATGATTGAGGTCTGGACTTTGGCATCCTATCCAAGTGATCTTTGTCATAGGTCTTTGCCCCTTTATTCTACTTCCTCCTCCATCAAATAAGAACCCATAGTGAGAAATTTTACAAAGGAATTAGAAGTAATAATGTAACTTCTTGGCACTTACTTCAGAGAAAGCAAGACTCAACATTCATACAAACCCATGTACCTTACCTTGCATGCACAAAGCCCCAGGTTCAATCCCCAGCACACACACACACAACCACCTACCTGAGTATTTTAGCAAATTTATTTGTAATAGTCGTGTAGCAATTGATATAATTAAGAGGACAAAAACATAAGTAAGCTATAAACTTTTAAGGACAAACATATTTTGGGGGTGTGGGGGTTGTTTGTGTTTTTGAGACAGGGTCTCACTATGTAGTACAGGCTGGCCTTCAACTCACTGCTGTAGCCCAGGCTGACATTGAATTCACAGGGATCCTTCTGGCTCAGCCTCCTGAGTGCTGCGATAACAGGTGTGCTTCACCACACCCAGTGACAGAAATACATATTTTGATGAAGAGGATAAAAGTTACAAGTCAACCCAAAATCTATATTCATTCTTTTAATCATTTGTTTCACAGGATTGTTGCAGGGATTAAAACTATGAAAATATATGGAAGGTTTTAGTATGAGATCTGGTTTACAGTATCACATGAGCATTGAAATAGAATTTTAAATATTATTGAAAGTAGAAATGGATCAAATTTTGTCTTCAGTGTTCTTTCCTGGTCATTTTTTAGTACAAACCACTCTTGACCTCCTCTGGTACTCTAAATCAGGAAGCTGTCCCAGTTGCTGAAGCCCATAGAGGTGCCCCTCACTCCAACATCTATCTCCAGTGAAGTTCTTGTGCCTCATTGATTTTCTTACAAACTTGCTCACTGTCAGAGTCATTGACTAACTTTAGGGCTGAGCTGACTCTTAGAGAATATTAAATCTCTAGAGAGGAGTTAAAGCCCAGACATGGAAGAAACCTAGTGACTAATTAGCAGCAGAGCCAAAACCATAACTCATACTTTCCACTTTTTTTTTTTTTTTTTTTTTGGTACTGGGGATCAAACTCATGACCTTTCACTTGCAAAGCAGGTGCTTATGCCACTGAGCTAAATCCCCAGCCCCATACTTTCCACTTTTGAGCTTAAAGTCTTTCCCGTTGCTTTTCACATTGGCTTGATAAACTGGTTCCCTGTATCAACTTTGTACACTGTGCTAACAAAGTATTTTTTGTACTTTGTACCTCATAGTGTTGAATGTAAACAAGAAGAGACATTAAAAGAGCCACCAAAGAAAATGAAAGAGACATATAAAGCCACAAAGGATTAGACTAAGAATGTTTGTGTAAAGTCCTGCTTTTATGGAAATAGTATTTCTTTGTTTTTAAGAATTGGTATTTTTAGCATTTTTATATATGGGCCTAATGGGAATGTTTCTTCTTTCACCAAAAAACTATTATTAACTTATGATGTTATTTATAAATAATAGCTCCTTACAATCAGGGAACTAAGGTGATAATTATTCATTTTCTACATAAATATCTTTTTACTCATGGAAATAGTTTCCTTTTAGCTGCCAGGATATATATATAAAATATATATATTTGCACAAATAAATATTTATATATAAAATATATACTATCTCTTTTTAAAATATTTTATAATATTCTCTTTATAATATTTTAAGATGTACTCTAATTTTGACCTATTGACAAAAAAATTTTTTTGAAAAATATAGTTTAGAAGTTCCTTTGAGGAAGATATCATTCAAGTTTTCTAAATTTCTCATAATTACTATACTTTTAATTCCTTAGACCATTAACAGACATTCAAGATCTATCTAGTATCTCCTATGAACCAGATGGCTCCTTTAAGGAAACCTTAATCAAAACACCCAAAGTAAGCCACGCACCTACTACCGTCAGCACTCTGCTCAGCCCAGGTAATCAGGCACAGAGAGAAGAAATATTTTGGAGAAGAACTCATAGCCCCTACCATCTGGCTCTCAGAAGCCAGGCCAGAGATCACACATGATGAGTGCTCTACTAGAGCAACTCTGGAGGCCATGTAGGGGTGCTGATGGTAATGATGATGCAGTAGCTATTAGGAGCTTTTGACTAGGACTGCAATGGTAAAGACATGCAAATGCAGAGCCTACTCTACTCTAAACACTACTAAATTTAGTGCAGAAAAATTGGATTTGCTAGTTTCCCACTAAAAATAGTGTCATGTACTTAAACATATGTATTACTTACACCCTGCAGTAAATATTTGCTCAACCCATGTCACTCAAAGAATATGCCTAAAGATGCCCATGTCTAATATTAAAATAGAACTTGATACTGATAGACCAATTGAAGGAGGCATAAACTGTTGCTCAATAATCATTGATGCTACACTCAGTTTTAACAGATTTGCTATTTTCCTCCTGGCTATAAAAGTATAGCCCACTCACCATAGAACATTTGGAGGTTAAAGAAAGGCTTAAGAAGAAAATGATCATTTAACCTTTTTTTTACCTTATGTATATTTTGGTGCTTATTTTTTTCATAGTTTTGGAACTATATAAAAATGTTTGGCATAGTTGAGACCATGTTTAATATCAGGCCTGAACTGCTTGTGTTTTTAGAAACAGGATATTGCTATGTAGTTCAGGCTGGCCTTGAACTCACTATGTAGCTCGGGCTGGCTCCAAAGCGTTGGTAGTATAGTGGTGAGCATAGCTGCCTTCTAAACTCAAGACAATCCTCCTTCCTCAACCTCCTGAATGTTGGAATGACAGGCATGTGCCACCATGCCCAGCCTTATAAATTATTCTGAAGGATTTTAGTTATAATATAATTGAATACTCAGGGCAAGACCCAAAGTATAGTAGTACTTATATCCGCTGGCCTGGTGATCTATAGATAGAGGCCTTCTAATTCGTGTTTTGTTTAATTTGGCTGGTCCAGTACTTCTGTATCCCTCTAATAACCCTGAGCTAGATTGGATCCACTCTCTTAGTAACAATTTGTACCTTCCCTACCCAAATATCCTTAGGAAGGACACAGATCAAGTGTAGTAGGGTAAGCAAGATGAAAGGAGGAAGTAAAAGCCATTCACATATTAGGATGCTGCTAGTAAAACTGTTACATTAGAAACTTTCTTCTCAGTTGAGAAATCCTTTGCGAAGTTCATGGAGAATCTAGAAAAATCCAGTTCAGATCCTGAAAAGTATTAAATCATTTTCCCAATTATTTTCTTAAAGAATTAATGGAAGCCATCTCACAGCATCAAATTAAGGAGCTACTACCACCATCTCAGGAGCTGCTTAAAGGAATCTGTAATGAATGTTCCATGCAATACAAAATACACTCCTTCCCCTTTTGGTTATGGTCACTATCAGATTTGTTTTGTTTTATTGTTATTTGTTTGTTTGTTTGTTTTTCAGTGCTGGGAATTACACCCAAAGCCTCCTTCTGGCTAGGCAAATAAGTGCTATATCACCATACAATTTCTGTGTCTGAAATGTGAGCCCTAGTGTAAAAGGTCTGGTTTTTATAAAATTTAAGAAGGGGAATTTTTTGAACAAAATGAGGGCTGAAGATACAGCTCAGCAGCACAGCACCTGCCTGACAAGCACAAGGTCTTGAGTTTGATTCCCAATACCAAAAAAAAAAAAAAAAAAAATCACATTGCCTGGCTGGGATAATTGGCTTTCAGTCTGTTGTCATTTAGTTACTTAAAGGGCTCATGGTAGTAAAGTTGAATTAACAACATTCAAATGGTTTATTATACCAAATTTGTTTTACTAAAGAAATTCTCAACTCTTTTTTTAGACAAGGTCTTGACATACAGTTTAGGCTAAGTAGTCCAGGCTACCCTTGAACCTGCCTCAGCCACCCAAGTATTGGAATTGCAGGCATGCACCACTACACTTGACATTTTTATCTCTTTTTGTAACCTATCCAGCTATTTCTTGGGGCCCTAAGATCTAGCAGCGCAGGCCAAGAACTTGTACTTTCAGTTTTACAAATAGTAGTAGGTATTAAAGGTACTAGAATTGTGGATTAATCCCTTTGCTCAGAGCAGGAAAGTGAGTGGCACAATACTTATTGAGTCCAGAATTTTCAGGCATACTGAAAAATATCAGCTGTTTTACTTGCAGCAAGGCCAATGGTGAAAATAATGGTGCATCTAAAAACATCCAGGATCCAATGGTTTGGTTCCACAGCAGCAGTGCAGACCAGTCCCTCGCCCTTTTTCTGTGGTACTGTGGTGTGGTCCAGCTCTTGTTATTGGGTAATGTGATAGCAAGGAGATCCATATATGTTGTCATAGAAAGTTGGGGTTCAGACCCACACCAACAGAGAAGAGCAAAATCCTGATTTCATATAGATGAAAGTAAGTTTATTTATAAAATTACAACAGATATGAGCATATTCCAGTGATACATCACTCCAAAATGAGGCAAGGGAGAGCACCAAAAGATGAAGGGGCATCCTCTGGGGGAGGATCTTGCATGAGACAGAGCCTTTGCCAGGCAAGAGAAAAAAACCCAACACTTTACCCAACTTGTTCATTTTTTTTGAGACAGGATCTTCCTGTGTAGTTCAAGATGGTCATGAACTCACTATGTAGTCCAGGCTGGCCTCAAACTCAGCACAGCCCTCCGGCCTCAGGCTCCCAAGTACAGGGACTATAGGCATGTACCACCATAGGCATGGACTATAGGGACTATAGGCATGTACCACCATAGGCATGTTAGTTTCTTAAGTACTGTGTTCAGACAAAAGTGGCTTTGTCACAACAGGCCTGCATGTCTTAGAGCAGTGTCTCAGGTCTGGCTAAAAGCAAGGATCCTCTCACAGTGTACTCAAGGTTGTCTGTACATGCGAACATGCATTTTGCTGACTCTCATTTTTACCCCTTTTACCTGAAAGGTATAAAGAATATCCAGAGATTTACACATGGTTCCAATGTCTATTAAATTTTGTGTCTCATAAGGAATAAGGACTAACAGGTCTGAATCAAGGGATAGCTATCCTGTAGGCTCCTTACCATAACTTCAGTCTCTGTTTATTGACCTGGTGAATTTGGGTGGAACCTTCATTTTCTTTCTTTTTCTATAAAATCCCTTTCTGTTCTTTTATTCCTCCCAGCCCCATCTCTTTCACTTCCTTTCCTTTTCCTGTTGCACTAGGGAGCAAATTCAGGGCCTTGTGCTTGCCTGTAGGTCTACTACTGACCTATACCCACAGCCTTATAGGCCCTTCCTTACCTGACTGAAATCCTCCCCAGTGCTACATGTTGCCAGAACCTCCACCACTGTGTTCTAGCTGTAGAATTCCTGAGGTAGTCCTTGCAAATTCCTCCTTTCCAGTTGCTTTTAAATAACAACTGTTGAGAGTGGAGGTCGCTCCACACATGTTCTGATGAGGTAGGTTTTTGGTATCATTCTCCCTTTTGGCACAGTACTTATAAAAACTTTGTGGTCTGATAGTAGCAGACAATTTTCCTTCAGATCCTGTTGACCTGTCTCTGTAGTCACATGTGAATCCTCTTCCACTTTGCCATTTCTAGCCCTTCAGGCTTCTTTCTGTACTCTAGCCTTGTGGCACTGCGAACCCCATTGTGCAAAAGCATTTTCTCATCCCACTTATAGAAATTATCTGGGCCAGAGTTCTAGGTGATGTCTGTACTTTGAATGGGTCTGTAATTTTCCAGAAAGACAAAGAATAAAGGCCATTTGAGTAGTTTCTCCTGGTCATGGGCCTACTAACCTGATGATTTTGTGTTGCCATTCTACTGCTCCCCTTAATGAGATCTCTGAAGAGTGACCTGCTCTTTTGGAGGGCCCTCCTCAAAATTTCTACTCTCCTGATAGTGGCCTGAAGAGAACACTCTTTTAGAATCCTAGTATATATGTATATACTTTAAAAAGCAACAGAAACTATTTTAATAAGGATAAAAGTAGATTTTCTGTTTTGAATCATATTAAATAGTCTTACAGGACCTTGACACCCAGGAGCTTCCAGGAAAGGAGCAGATCTCTGCTGTCTGGAATAGGGCCCTGTGCATGACCTCAGGGTGGCCTGCCTGTGCTCCTGCACTTGTCTCTCTGCTCTGCCCTGGGGAGCACTTTGAGGGGACTGGGCACCTGATTTTAGCAGAAGTTTGTCTTGCTATAGCAAGCATTTTTAAGGAACCGAACATAATATTCTTTGTCTTGTTTTGCTGTAGGCCAGGTAAAAGATGCATCATATAGGCCAATAGAGAAAGGGGAACATTTGGATTTTTCTGATGTTGTTACAAACTTTTTGAGGGAGTATAAAATAGAGATTAGGATGCTGAGTGTGGTAGCACATGCCTGTAATCCCACCACTTGAGAGGGTGAGGCAGGAGGATCTCCATGAGGTA
The DNA here is from genome assembly GCA_004027455.1 of Hydrochoerus hydrochaeris. NCBI lineage: Eukaryota > Metazoa > Chordata > Mammalia > Rodentia > Hydrochaeridae > Hydrochoerus > Hydrochoerus hydrochaeris. The sequence goes on along the minus strand of PVLA01005421.1, from coordinate 10,626 downwards.
GAAGCCAGGCTGGACTACATAGTGAATTCAAGGACAGCCTGAACTGCATAGCAAAGACCCCATCTCAAAAAACAAACAAAAAATAGAGATTAAGAACATAAAGTTTAGGACTAGTTTGCTTAAATTCAAATCCCAATTCTCCCACTTACTCCAAGTTGTTTTTTTAAATCGGTACCAGGGATCAAACTCATGACTGCGTGCTTGCAAGGCAGGTGCTTATACTGCTGAGCTAAATCCCCAGCCCCCATTATTCCAAGTTTTTAACCTTTGTTTCTGCATATATTAAACAGGATTAACAGTAATGCAGTTGATCTCATAGGGCTATTGTGAAGATGAATTGTGAATATTAATCCTAAATTAATGTGTGTAAATGCTTAGACACAATACATTGTCACATAAATTTTATCTGTCTCCTTCATCATCCTTCATAATTTTTCTTTCATGAATTTTTTTGGAATTTTTTCTTACTTGAAGGGTTTTTTTTAACTCAGATTCCTAATAGCAGTTGTTCTCAAACTTTTTCAGGCATCAGAATCACCTGAAGGTGTTGTTAAAACCCAGGTTGGACCACACTGCCAGAGTTTCAAATTCAGTAGGTCTGAGATGTAGCTCAAGAATTTACATTTCTGACTGGGTATGGTGATGCACATCTGTAATCCCAACTCCCAGGAGGCTAAGGCAGAAGGATCACTGAGAGTTCAAGGCCAGCCTGGGCTACAAAGTGAGTTCAAGGCCAGCCTAAACTGCAGAGTGAAACCCTGTCTTGGAAAAAAATTGCATTTCTAAGAAGTTCCTGGGTTATACTAGTGATTTTGGGCTGAGGACCACTCTTTGAGAACCACTGCCCTAAGGACTGATGTGACATGCAAAGGAGGCATAAGTTGCCTTCAGCTTCTGTACTGTGACAGAGCAAGTGAAGCAGCAGCAGGCCTCATCCTTGGTGTTGCATGAGAGCACAACATGTCATCTGAGCATCACTGCAGATGGTAAGCTACTCCCCAGACCTGTTTCTTCATGCTGTCCTTGGCAGCATAGTGGTACATAGGGGAAGTGTGACCTTGAGGTCAGGTATAACTCCACCTCAATTCTGACTCCACAGTTACTTTTTGGGCAGGACAGAAATGTTTTGAGACATGGTCTCACTGTGCAATCCTGTTCAGGTTAGCACCATTTACATTTATATGGTAAAGTGTTTAATGTCTCTGAACTTTAGTCATTCTTACCTGTAACATGGAAATAATAAGCCCTATTTCATAATGTAAATTGTAGCTCCATGAATAGTGCCTGTTACATTGTAAAATAATTAGCAAATTAACATTAATGCTTAACATATGTAGAACTGCTGGATGAAATGAAATAGCATAATTAAATTGCTTAGATACATTATAGGGTACATCTCTTCCCCATGAAAATTCCTTCCCTGGGGCTCTGACCTAGGGAAGTGAAAACAGGATGGTCCCCCAAAGTAAATGCATGTAGCTTATTTTCAGTAGTTCTTGCCTCTTTCGTGTGCCCTTTCTTTCCTGTTTCTCTGTGTCTCTGAACCTTGGCTCAGGCTGAGTTTCCTGCAGCTTCAACTGGCACCAAAAATCTCCCCAGATCCCAGAGACAGCTGCTGTGAACACAAGTGTCTGCAGAATGCCCCCTGGCCCTCTGATGTCATGGGATGAAGAGAGTTGGTGCATTGCATACCCCAGGCACCACTGGTGGCCTTATTTTTTGTAATCAGGCCTTGTCAATTTTTTTCATTGTTTGGTTGGGGTTATTTATTTGGGGGGGGGTTGTTTTTTTTCTGAAACAGGGTCATACCAGTCCAGGCTGACCTTGAACTCCCTATGTAGCCCAGGTTAGCCTCAAAATTGTGGGATCCTCCTGCTTCAGCCTCCCAAATGCTAAGATTACAGGCATGTACCACCATACCTGCTAATTTTTTTCATTCTAATAAAGTGATTTTTTCAATGATTTTTAGATCCAAAGCATTTGGGAGAACAAGAAACTGACAGTAATAAAGAAGGTAGCAGTTTGCTTTGGACCGAGAATCACAGGATGTAGGAGATCCTGTACAGAAAGGTAACAGAAAAAGCTGGACTTACAAAAGGATTTCTCATACACATAAATGATTTGTAATAAGCAAAAACTATAAAGAACCTGAATTCTCCTCAACAGATAAATGGTTATATCTAGCCAAATAGCGGCATAATTCAGCAATAAAAGATAATAACTACAGTGGTGCCTTGGCTCATGAGTGCTTCTGTTGCAAACTCTGCATTGACAGTGAACATGATTGAAACCACATCTCCTGCATGAACACAAACATGGCCATCTTTTCCAGAATTGTAAAACAAATTAAGTTCATGAACTGAGGTACCACTATATTTATCTCTTACAGTGCTGGAAATTGAACAAACTGCCTCATGCAAGCTAAGCACACGCTGTGCCACTGAAGTACATGTCCAACCTACAGAGGGAACTTTTCAAATACACAGGAATCTGGATCAGTTTCAAACTTAAGCTGAATGGAAGAAGTCAGACTCTCCTCCTCATAAAAAATCTTTGATGAGGGGCTGTAGATTTAGCTCAGTGGCTTAAGTGCCTGCCTAGCAAGTGCAAGGTCATGTGTTCAATTCCCAGTAACAAAAAACAAAAACAAAAAAAACCTTGATGTACAATTCATTCTATACAAAACTTGAGAAGGAAAAACTGACAGTGGAAAAAAACAGAACAAAAGATAATAGGGAAATAAAGGTGGAATTACAAAAGGTCAGAAAGAAAGTTTTGGAGATGATAAGTACGTTAAACATGTTATTTGGGAGCTGGGAATTTGCTCAGCAGCATAAGTGGCTGCCTGGCAAGTGCGAGATAATGAATTTAAACCCCGGTAAAAAAAAAAAAAAAAAAGAAGTTAAAGAAGTTATTTGTTTTTGTTTTTATTTTTCATAAATTGTAAAACCATACATTTTCTCTTCATACCGAGGATCAAACTCACAACCTTGCATTTGCCAGGCAGGCGCTGAGCCACTGAGCTACTGAGCTAAATCCCCAGCCCAACAATTTTTATTTTAAAAGGTGCTTAAGAAAATGAAAGTGTGAGCTGGGGATTTAGCTCAGTAGCATAAGCGCCTGCCTGGCAAGCACAAGGTTGTGAGTTCAATCCCTGGTACTGCAAAAAAAAAAAAAAGAAAAGTAAGAGATCCAAGATGGCTGAATGAGATGTAGTGCAACAGAGAGCCTCTCTAAGCAAAACAACTCAGTGCTGGAATCTGACACCATGGAGCGGACCGGACAAAAGGAGAGGAATTCTTAAGACCCAGGAAGAAACGGAGGGGAAAAAAAAGAGAGAAGCATGGACAGAAGGCTGGAGCTGGGCACACTTCAGTAGCTGTTCTGGGCATGTCTTGGAGTCCAGTGACTCATGATCAAGCTGGGGTCACGGCCCTGCCAAGAGTGGAGGGTTGCTGAGTCAAGACCCTTGGTGGGAGTAGACGCTGCAACAAGGAGTGGAGATGGCAAGTGGAGCTGTATGGACTTGGGTGAGTATTGGGAACTGGATTCCCCAGAGTGAGATCACTGGCAGGATGACATATTGGATTTGGGCAAGTCAGGCTTGAATCAATGGCTGAGGCAGCTTCAGTCAGCAGGCCCTGGCCCAAAGTGGATTGGTGGGATCTGCTTGGGCTGGGCCATGCCTCTGATCAGGACCCAATAGCCAGGGATGAGGTTGTCTCAAACCTATGACATCCCCAGCGCACAGTCTAACATGCTGAAGTCACTCATTGGTTGAGAGCGGAGGGGCTGGCCCACACCACCACCCCTGCATGCACCTCACAGATCAACAGCAGATTGGGGAGGGCAGCAATGCCCTAGCCAGTAAGCTGCAGAGGGACTTAAGGCAGTATGTAAAGGTCCAGGCACCACCACTGTTCACCTGTTTGAGGGAAACCAGAAGCATGACAAGACAGAGAAACAGCAAAAGGCCTTCAACAGTGGACCCAGGGAAAATAAGCCTGGGAGGGGTGAATACAGAGGAGATTGACAGTAGCAAACACGCAGTATCAGACACAGCCTCATCGGAAATAAAGAAATACTTCTGTGACCTCATCAACGAATTTAAACCTGAAATTCTAACTCAGGTGAAGCAAGATATAAGAAGATTAATAAAAGAAATGCTGGGTACTCCTCAAGAAGACACAAATGGGAGAATGGAGGAACCCAGAGAAAGGAGAGAAATTTTTGATGAAGAATATAAACAAAATCTAGAATACATCAAACAGTTCCAAAGAGAATATCAGGTAATTAAAAACTCCATTGAAAGGTGGTAAAATTTCTTAAAAGAAGCTAAAGACAGACTTTTAAAACTTGAAGATAGGTTTATAATGTATGACAGTGAAAGGATCTCTTAAAAATAACAAGGAACCAGGAAGTAACAATACAAAGGCTAGAAGATAAGAGGATGTATAACTTAAGAATTAAAAATGTGAATGAAGAAGCAGGGACAAATACAAATGAAATAAAAGGCTATTCACAGAAATAATTAAGGAAAACTTCCCAAGCATAGGAAGTGATGTTCAGATATATGAGGCATATAGAACTCTAGCCAGCTACAACCAAAACATCTACATCCAGACATATAATAGTCAGGATCCCAGAAATCCATCACAAGAACAGAATATTAAAAGCAGTCAGAGAATAGAAACAGATTACCTATAAAGGAAAACTCATCAAAATCACAGTGGACTTCTCGATGCAAACTATCAAATCAAGAAGAGCTTGGAGTGAAATATTCCAAGCCCTAAAAGAAAACAACCTCCAACTCAGATTGATGTACCCTGCAAAACTATCTCTCAAAATTAATGGAGAGACAAGATATTTCCATGACAAAAACTGGGGGAGTTTGTGACCACCAATCCAACCCTGCAAATACTACTGAAGGACATTCTAGAGAGAGAGAAGAAAATCACCAGGATTCCAGGAACAATGGCAGAAAGGCCTCAATCAAAGGGGCAGACAGTGGAATGAAGGAGAAAAGTAAACAACAATGACAGAAAAATAGCATAGCAGAGATAAGACAGAGAAGATTGGCTATATCGCTGTTTTGCCTTGACTGATTTTATTTGAATCTTGTATGCTTGAGGGTATCAAGTCTGGGAGTAGGGGCAACTACTCTGGGGATGGCAGGATTCAATAGGATACCCATTCTGGTTTATTAACTGCCTTTGAAGTCCTATGAGGTCTCCAATGTTCGGTTTTTATTATTTGTACCACTAAGTTTAATTATACTATGCCTGACAATATAGACCATTTTATTGAAAATAACAGGAGACATCATGGTGACAACCACAGATCACCTAGCACTGTGGTTTTATATGTCCTTTTCATTTTGTGTTTCTCTAGGAATTTGTATTGTTGACTTGTTTTGGTTTGTTTTTCCCTCTAATACAGAAAGGATAGGTATGCATGTAGAGACTTATACATGTATAGAACTTCTAAACAGTTTAGGAGAATTGATTATAGTTATTGTAAAAAAAGAGAGGAAAGGATTCTAAAGGATATAACTGCATGTATGTTTGAGTGTATAAGAATGATGATCATAATACTAAGTTTTTTGTTGGATAAATGAACAGAGCTGATTGCAGTCTCACTGTTTAAATGTCTACTTTGTATGCTTTACTTTTGTACCTTGAACAACTAGTTCTAGGAGGAAAATATGTAATTGTCAACTAGTGATTTCTTATTGGTTTTGGTTTTTGGTTTTTGAAATTTTGTATTATTTCTATCGTCTTTCTGTTTCATTTTTTTTCTCTAAATAAAAAAAATTTTAGAAAATGAAAGCACAGAGGTTAGGGATTTAGCTCTGCAACATAAGTGCCTGTCTTGCAAGCATACAGTCATGAGTTCAATCCCTGGTACAAAAAAAAAGAAAGAAAATGAAAGCACAGAATTTGCATTGTAGCACAAATTAACGTAATCCAACATAGGAGAATTTTGAGTCTTTTTAAAAATAAAAACATTAAAAGAAAATAAATATTGGAAAATGTATGCCATAATTTTGAAGTATCTAAAATAAAAGAAGACTTGATTCTACATATGAAAATTATACACCATTTCAGTACTCAGAACAGTAAACTGGCACCTATCTAGGAAAGCTGTTAAATTGAAATAAAAATTCCTTAGGATTTTCAAGCAAAAAGATTAATTACCTTTGACCTGCCCAAGAGTTGGAATTTCACCAAGCTTCTCCAGAACAACACACAGGGAAATGCACAAACAGAATTGCATTTTCTAAGTGGTTAAAAAATAGAAGTGTCAGCAAATAATGTCATATTGTCAAAAACCTTTAAAGTTTCAAGGCTATATAGAGAAAATAGAATGTGCAAAGACTTAAGAATACTGTACACATGTAGATTCCTCTTCTTGAGGAATCTACTAGATAGAGAGGTTCTTCCAACCTAGGGAAAACTGAAAAAAAAAACAACCACCAACAGGATAATTGATGGGTGTGATAGTTAATCTTGATTGTCAACTTGTTTGAACTGGACGATGCCTAAGAAAATTGTGAAGCACACTTCCAGGTGTGTTTGTGAAGGTGTTTCCAGAGAAGATGGGTGTGTGGAAGAGTAAACTACAGGGAAAGAATGGGACACTCATTCTGAATGTGGGTAGTACTGTTCAATAAGAAGTCTAAGAGTGCAGTATGTTCCTTTCTTCCTCCTCCTCTTCTTTTCTTATTACTCTTCTCCATCTCCTTCTCTATCTTCTCCTCCTCCTCTCCTTTTCATCCTCCCTCCTCTCTTCCTTCCCCATTCCTCCCTCTAAACATGTTATTTGTGATGATAGTTTCATAGGTTTACATGTGTCAAACATCACAACACACACTGCAGTTTACCGATGGTCAGTTTACCTCAGTAATACATACCTACAGGTGAACTTAAATCTCTTAAATTTTTGTGGTCCTGGTGATCAAACCAAGAGCTCCAGATATACTCCTGAAGCCCTGTTCATACTGAGCTACATCTTCAGCCCAATGAACATTGTTAAATTAGTTCAAAAAGTATTTTATAATAATTAATGTATCTTTTTTATTTTGTATGGTGGGGACTGGACCTCACTCATGACATATGCTGTACCACTGAAATATGTCCCCAGCCTAAATGTCATTTTTAAATTATTAAGTTCTGCTAGGTCAAAAAAGATGTCAAATTATAGGGCTACTTAAAATATTTCCTATGATATAGTTCTGAAATCTGTAGCCATTTAGGCTATTACATTACCAGTCACTTACCCTTGTTGCTTTATAAACCAAAATTAATGTCCATTAGGTAAAGTCAAGCAGAAAAAGAAAAATCAATTCTTTGTTCTACAAAGTGAAAAAAGCAACTTAAACTCTGATATTCCCTTGAAAAAAAGGTACAAGAAGATGACACATCTCAATTATTTTCCAAAAGGAAAAAGTTTTTAGCTTAGGCATAATAACCTGCTCTGCTTATCTAGGAAAACTACCATCTTTGCTGTTACAGCATCTTTCAGTGGTAAGATCTTTTTCATCAGTCTTTATTTTTTACCACTACATATTTCTAACACATAACAATTATATTATTTATGGTAAGTTGATACATAAATGTGACATATCAAATTCTTTTTCCACCTCTTACCCTTCCCTCTTTTACCCCATCACCTCTTAATCTCCTTCCTATATGTGAAAGATCTCCCTACTTTTTATTATCCTTTTTTTGTTCTTTGTTTATATTTTGGGTTTCTCATATAAGAGAAGTCACACGATACTCAAACTTGTGCATATTATTTCCTTTAACCTTAAGTCTCAAGTACATCCATTTCCCTACAAAGAAAGATAAGTTTATCCTTCTTTATGACAGAGTAATACTCCACTGTATGAAAATACCATTTTTTTAAGGGAAGAGTGAACATATGTTTGTACTTCTTCTTTTATTTAAAGAGAAAAGACAGGAAAAAGGTACAAATATTACAAAATTTCAAGAAAAGAAGATAAACAGTAAGAAATCACTAGTTGATACATTATATATTGTTCTTTTAGAAATAGATATGTGAGTTACAGGATTAAAGCACAAAAAGTGGACACTAAAGCAGTGAGGGTGCAAATAGATCTATTCAACAATCGCACAAGAACCTAGAAATATAGTCATCAATCCCACACATCTAAACAGACATACAGCTATATTTTTATAGCACTTCCTATTTCCTCTTTTTTTACAATAACAATTATACACTTTTAAAATTTTATTTAAACCAAAGAAAAGGTAGCAACGATACAGAATTCTAAAAGAAAGACAAAGGAGAATAAGAAAAAGCCACTTTAAGAAATCTGTAATTTATAAATTACATACTGTCATGCTGGATGTAGTTGTTCAAGTTACAAAGTTTAAAGGGTACATAGGAAATAGACTACAAACAGCTCTGCTGAAAGATCCAACAAAGATTCAGCAATATGGTCATCTATTTTACACACTCAAACATACATGCAGTTATATACCTTAGAGCACTTTCTTTTCCTCTCTTTTTTACAATAGCAATTACACATTTTGGTTTTATTACTCTTGTAGTTCTTATTTACTTTTTACCCTAGAGACACAATACATTTATAAATATAATTCTTACTTATTTCACTAATGAGGATAGTCTCAAGTTGTCTCCATTTGCCTATGAAGGCCTCAAGATCTTTTTTATAGCTGAGTAATATTCCATTGTATAAAAATGCCACATCTTTTTCATCCACTCTGCAGTTGATGGGCATCTTGGTTGTTTCCGGGATTTAGCTGTCACAAATTGTGCAGCTATGAACATGGGTGCACATATATCACTGATAAGAACTTTTCAGTTCTTTGGGGAAAATACCCACGAGGGGAATAGCTGGATTGAATGGGGCTTCCAATCCTAGTCTTCTGAGAATTCTCCGTATGGATTTCCATAATAATTGCACCAGTCTACATTCCCACCAACAGTGGAGCAGTGTTCCTTTTTCCCCGCAGCCTCGCCAACATTTGTTATCAGTTGATTTCTTGATGGCAGCTATTCTTTCTGGAGACAGGTGGAATCTCAATGCTGTTTCAATTTGCATTTCTCAGATGACCAGTGATGGTGAACATTTCTTCATGTATTTATTTGCCATTTGTATATCTTTCTCTGAGAACTGTGTGTTCATCTCAGATGCCCATTTTTGGAGAGGGTCTTTGAATTTGGGGGCTTGATGTTTTTCAATTCTTTACATATTCTGGACACAAGTCCTTTGTCTGAGGGGTTGCTGGTTAAAATTCTTTCCCACTCTGTTGGTGATTTCCTTTGAAGTGCAGAAACTTTTCAATAATATGAGATCCCATTTGCTGATTCTTTGAAGTGTTTCCCATGCAGTTTGCATTTTGTTCATGAATTCTCTGCCTACCCCTATGTCTCCAAGACTTCTACCTACCTTGTCTTCCAGCAGATTTAGTGTTTCTGTTTTAATATTGAGGTCTTTGATCCATTTAGACTTTAGTTTTGTGCATGGTGATAAGCATGGATCTAGTTTCAGTCTTCAGCATGTAGAGAGCCAATTTTTCCAACACCATTTATTAAAGAGACTATCCTTCTTCCAGTGGACATATTTAGCCCCTTTGTCAAATATCAGGTGGCTGAGTGTCTTTGTTGTTGTGCTTGCATCTTCTAATCTGTTCCATTGATCCTCAGGGCTATTTCTTTGCCAGTACCAAGCTGATTTGATCACTGTGGCTTTATAGTACTGTTTCAATTCAGGAATTGAGATGCCTCCTGCCTTGCTTTTGTTGCCAAGAATTGCCTTTGATATCCTAGGTTTCTTGTTTCCAAATGAATTTTAGTAGTGCGTTCTCTAGATCTGTGAGATATGTCAATGGTATTTTGATTGGGATTGCGTTAAATCTGTATAACAGTTTTGGGAGTATAGCCATTTTCACAATGTTGGTTCTTCCTAACCAAGAGCAAGGAATGTCCTTCTATTTTCTAATATCCTCTTTAATCTCCTTTTTCAGCATAGTAAAATTTGCACCATATAGGTCTTTTACATTTTTAGTTAGGTTGATTCCTAAGTATTTCATTTTTTTACATGTTATTGTAAAGGGTGATATTTCCATAATTTCTCTCTCAGGGCGTTTCTTGGTTTGTGTACAGGAATGCTATTGATTTGTGAGAATTGACTTTGTATCCAGCTACACTGCTGAACTTGTTTATTACCTCTAGCAGTCTTTTAATGGAGTCTTTTGGGTCTTCTATATAGAGTATCATGTCATCTTCAAATAGTGATAATTTAACTTCTTCCTTTCCTATCTTTACTCCTTTTCTTTCTCTTGTCTGATTGCCCTGGCTAGTGTTTCCAGAACTATGTTGAAAAGGAGTGGTGATAATGGACATCCTTGTCTTGTTCCTGATTTTAAAGTGAAAGCTTTCAGTTTTTGTCCATTTAGTATAATGTTGGCTGTTGTTTTGTCATAGATGGCCTTTATAAGGTTGTAGATGCCATGTATTCCGAGTTTCTGAAGGGTTTTTATCATGACCATGTGTTGGACTTTGGCAAAAGCTTTTTCTGCATCTATTGAGATGACCATGTGGTTTTTGTTTTTGGCTCTGTTGATGTGGTGTATT